>DWQP01000003.1:0-189910 GCA_018237385.1 Apodemia murphyi | reverse complement strand
CCCCTGATGGCTGTTGACGTAGCGGGCGAACGACACCGCACCCGGTACCGCACCGGCCTGTTCGGCCTGCGTCCATTTGGCCCAGGTGGCACCGTCGTACGGCTGGCCCTGCTGCGCCTGCCAGCCGGAGTAGGCGCTGTTGTCCAGCATGGTTTCATCCAGATCGACCACCACCGCTTTTTTACGGCCCGGCGTGGCCTTGGCCTGATCGAAGGCGCGCTGCGCGCTGTTGAATGCCTGATGCGCCAGCGCCTGATATTCACCGGACTGTTGGAACCAGTTCACCGCCAGCACGGACTGATCCGCCAGCCGTTGCTGGGCCTGTGCGTCGGTGTGTGGCGGCTGCGCGCAACCGGCCAGGGCCAGCAGCGCGACGCCCATTGCCGCGCCGAGGGTGAGTGTGCGTACCTGTTTTCCTGCCATCGTTCTCTCTCTCTTTTATTGTGGACTGTCCAGCAGCATATCCATCTCGAACTGACGCAGGGGATCCTGCCGCCAGCCAAGATGCGTAAAGAAGGGGGCGGCCACCTCGGGCACAAAGACGTTGGCGGTCAGCGGCAAAGGGGCGCACTGGGCCTGCAGGGCGGCCAGCAAGGTGCGCGCATGCCCCTGGCCGCGATGCTGCGGCGGCACGTAGATCAGGCGCAGCCAGCAGTGATCGGCGCCGGGAATCACCACGGCGTAGGCTTGGCGATTGAGGGTATAGGCTTGCGGTTTGCCCGGCAGCTTGAACAGCGATTCGGGGGCGATCAGCCAGGGCAGGTCGGTGGCGCCTTCCGCCGTCAGACGATGGCTGACGGTCAGCGGATCGACCGCCTGCAGCTCCGCCGGGCCTGGCGGCACTTCCTTCGGTGCCTGATGGCCGGTCAGGGTGCGCACGATGCGCAGCCCGGCGCGATGATACAGCGCCAGTGCGGCTTCGTTGCCTTCAATCACTTCCAGCGACAGCCGACGGTCGGCGCGGCGGCGTGCATCCGCCACCAGCCGCTGCATCAGCGTTTTGCCCAGCCCCTGGCCGCGCATCTCCGGGCGTACGGAAAAGGCCGCAACCCGGCTGTGACGACCGCGGCGGGCGATCAGCGCCATCGCCACCGGTTCATTGCGGTGGGTGACGATCAGGCTGTCATTCAGGCTGAGATCTTCGGCGCCGAAGCGGGCAGCGAAGGTCGGCCCATCGAGCACGAAACGCACGATGTAGTTTTCAAAACAGTGGCTGAGGATGTTTGCCAGTTCGTCGCTGCTGTAGCGCACGGCGTTGTGGAAATCGAAGCGTCCGTCGTTATGCATGGCTGATTCCGCTCGGGGAAAGCTATACATGTAGACCCGTTTGTTTTGCAAGGCAAGCGAGGGAATGAGACAGGAGGAAAATAAAAAACAAAAAAGCCGGACGCAGCCGCCCGGCGAAATAAAACTCTGGGTATCAAGTGACGCTAAAGTTTGCAGTGGTGGTTATTCATTCATCACATCAGAACTGGTAGGTCAGGGCGACGGCAATCACGTTGTCGTCTTTCAGACCCAGTTTGTTATTGCTGTCGAGCTGGTTGATTTTATAATCGACATAGGTCGACATGTTCTTGTTGAAATAGTAATAGGCGCCGACATCGATATATTTCACCAGGTCGGCATCGCCGATGCCTTCAATATCTTTGCCTTTCTGCTGAACGTAGCCCAGCGATGGACGCAGGCCGAAATCGAACTGGTATTGCGCAACCAATTCCAGGCCTTCCGCTTTATTGGCGAAGCCGCTGACGGAGGTGGAACGGTTATTGATGGTGGCGGTGCCGGAAATAGGCGCGATGTTGCGGCTTTCCGAGTAGGTGGCAGCCAGGTAGACATCGTTGTTGTCGTATTTCATACCGGCGGCCCAGATATCGGCCTTGTCGCCTTTGCCGAAGGTGCCCGCTTTCTGGCTGGCGGTACGGTTGGAAGAGGCATAGGCGGCGCCCACGCTCAGGCCGTCGATAATTTCATAGCTGGAGGAAAGGCCCCAACCGTCGCCGTTCGCCTTGCTGGCGGAGCGGCCGTCGTTTTCGTTTTTGCCTTGGTACTGCACGGCGAATTTCAGGCCGTCGACCAGACCGAAGAAGTTGTTATTACGGTAGGTGGCAACGCCGTTGGTGCGGCCGTTCATGAAGTTGTCGGTTTTGACGTAAGCATCGTCGCCGAATTCAGGCAGCATATCCGTCCAGGCGCCGACGTCGTAAATAATGCCGTAGTTGCGACCGTAATCGAAAGAGCCGAAGTCTTTATATTTCAGACCGGCGAAGCCCAGACGCGTTTTAGTGTCTTTGGTGCCGTCGGATTCAGAATGGTTGGCGGCGATCTGATATTCCCACTGGCCGTAACCGGTCAGCATGTCATTAATCTGGGTCGCGCCTTTAAAGCCGATACGGACGTAGGTTTTATCACCGTCGTTGCCGGCATCATCGGAGAAATAATGCAGGGCTTTCACACGACCGTAAAAATCGAGTTTGTTGCCGTCTTTATTGTAGATTTCTGCTGCCTGTGCCGCTTGCGCAAGTAAAAGTGCCGGAATAATAACGGCCAGAAGATTACGTTTCATGAGTTACCCTGCTTTATTCGATTGAAAGACGCTTATCATCAGTTGCATTGCTGTTTTACTGTGCCGCCCGATTGTTTGCGGCGGAGAATTTTTACCGTAGTAATGTGATCTATTTATGACAAAAAATTCATTTTCATGTCGAACGATTAAAAAAGTCGCGCAAAGGGTGAATTTTTTCTTCAGCCGACGGTCGGCGGCTGGTCTACAGTTACCGATACCTTGTTTCGCTGCGGGAGGAATCATGCACGATACTTATACTTTGTTCGGTACGCAGGGCTGCGGCTCGACGATCGTGGCCGCCGCGTTGGCGTTGACCACTTTCCCCTGGGGTTATGAGGAAGTGGACTACGCGCAGGATGGCCCGGAGCGCGATCGCCTGCTGGCGCTGAATCCGCTGGGCCAGGTGCCCACCTTGGTGTTGCCCAATGACGAAGTGATGACGGAGAGTGCGGCGATGATCCTGCTGTTGCACGATCGCGCACCGCACGCCGAGCTGGCGCCGCCCGGCGGTTCGCCGCTGTTGCCGCGTTTTCTGCGCTGGCTGCTGTTCATCAACGCGGAGATTTACCCCACCTTCACCTATGCCGACCATCCGCAGCGCTGGCAGCCGCAGGCGGCGGGGGCGGAACAGCTGAAAAACGCGGTAATGGCTTATCGCGAGCGTTTGTTGCAGCAGCTGAACGCCGCCGCCGGCGCAGCGGGCCCGTGGTTTCTCGGCAAGAGCTTCAGCGCATTGGATCTGTACGTGGCGGTGATGTGCAATTGGCGGCCGGGCCGCGCGTGGTTCCGGCAACACTGTCCGCGGCTGTACGCCATCGCTGAACGGGTGGAACAGCGGTCGGAGCTGAATGCGCTGCTGAGCGCTCAGTTCGACGGCGTTGCCCCGCTGGGATCCTGAATCCTCCCCGCCGCCCGGCGGGGAACCCTCCCGTTTTTCTGAACCGAGACTGCCGAAAATCCCGATTTTCACTCGCTGCGGCGGCGGGTAGCGTAAGGCTATCCGCAACTGACAGGAGAGTGTGATGCCATCAGAATCCCAGGCCGGGCAACAGGCGTTCGGCGATATTGCCCCCAAGCTGGCGCAGCTCAGCGACCGCGTGTTGTTTGGTGATATTTGGCAGCGGCCGGCGCTGAGCCCGCGCGAACGCAGCCTGATTACCGTCGCCGCGCTGGTGGCGCTCAACCGCGTGGAACAGCTGCCATTTCACCTGCAGCTTGCGCAGCGCAACGGCGTGACGCGTCAGCAACTGGCCGAGCTCATCACCCATCTGGCGTTCTACGCCGGCTGGCCCGCGGCGGCATCGGCCGTGGCGCGCCTGCGCGAGCTGGAACAGGAGGCCAACCATGCCGTTTAGCCGCATCGCCCTGCATCAGGGCAAGTCCGCCGACTATCTGCAAATCTTATCCGACAGCCTGCATCAGGCGCTGGTGGAGGCCTTCGAGGTACCGCCGACGGATAAATTTCAGGTGATCGATCAATACCGCCCCGGTGAGCTTATCTACGATCGCGACTATCTCGGCGGGCCGCGCAGCGCGGATTTCGTGCTGTTTTACATCACCGCCGGGCGGCCGCGCGACACCGACACCAAGCGGCGCTTTTACCGGCGGCTGGCGGCGCTGCTGGCGGAAAACCTGCGGCTGCGCCCCGAGGATGTGATGGTGGTGATCACCACCACCCAGTTGGACGAGTGGTCGTTCAGCGCCGGGCGCGCCTCGATGATCGACCCGCAGACGTAACTCGGGCTGACGCCGCCGGCGGTCTGTGGGACAATAGCGCCATCATTTCGTTTAGATAAGAGTTGAATGGCGCTCTCCTCCGCAGTTAAAGATCAGATTGGCCAGTGGTACAAAGCCCTGCAGCAGCAAATACCGGATTTTATTTCCCGTGCGCCCCAGCGACAGATGATCGCCGAGGTGGCGAAGACCCTGGCCGGTGACTACCCGCGCCATCTGGCGATCGAAGCGCCGACCGGCGTCGGTAAAACGCTGTCTTATTTGATCCCGGGCATCGCCGTCGGGCGGGCGGAGAGTAAACCGCTGGTGGTCAGCACCGCCAACGTGGCGCTGCAGGATCAGATCTACAGCAAGGATTTGCCGCTGCTGAAGAAGATTATCCCCGATCTGAAATTTACCGGCGCCTTTGGCCGCGGGCGCTACGTGTGCCCGCGCAACCTGGCGGCGATGAGCACCGACGTCAGCCAACAGGGCGATCTGACGCTGTTCCTCGACGACGAGCTGGCGCCGTCCAGCGGCGAAGAGCAGGCGCTGTGCCAGAAGCTGACCAAGGCGCTGGCCCGCTTCGAGTGGGACGGGCTGCGCGATCACTATCAACAGAGCATCGACGATCCGCTGTGGGCCAAGCTGAGCACCGACAAGGCCAACTGCCTGGGGCGCAACTGCCACTACATTCGCGAATGCCCGTTCTATATTGCCCGCAAAGAGATCGAGAGCGCCGACGTGGTGGTGGCCAACCACGCCCTGGTGATGGCGGCGCTGGAGACGGAGTCGGTGCTGCCGAACCCGAAAGAGCTGCTGCTGGTGCTGGACGAAGGCCACCATTTACCGGAGGTGGCGCGCGACGCGCTGGAGATCGACGGGGAAATTACCGCGCTCTCGACCAACCTGCAGCTGGACATGATCGTGCGCCAGGTCGAGCAGTGCATGACGCAGTACCGGCCGAAGAATCCTCCGGGGCTGGCCAACAGCGAGCGGCTAAAGAACCATTGTGAGGAGCTGCGCGAGCTGGTGCAGATCTTCGAGCATCAGGTCAGCGCCTACCTGCCGGGCGACAGCGTGGCGGCCGAGCACCGTTTCGAGATGGGCGAGCTGCCGGCGGAGATGGTGGAGAGCTGTGCGCGGCTGTTCAAACTGACCGATGCATTGCGCGGCCTGGCGGAGTTCGTGCTTAACGATCTTACCGAGCAGACCGGCAAGCACGACATCGTGCGCCTGCACCGGTCGATCATTCAGATGAGCCGCACGCTGGGCTATCTGGAGGCAATGAGCAAGCTGTGGCGGCTGGCGGCGCTCGACAAGTCGTCCAACGCGCCGATCTCCAAATGGGTCACGCGCGAGCTGAGCGATAACGTTACCCATCTCTACCTGCACTGCGTCGGCATTCGCGTCAGCGACCAGCTGGAGAAGCTGCTGTGGCGCAAGGTGCCGCACGTGGTGGTGACCTCGGCCACGCTGCGTTCGCTGAACAGCTTTGCGCGCTTGCAGGAGATGAGTGGGTTGAGCGAGAAGGCCGGCGATCGCTTCGAAACGCTCTCTTCGCCGTTCAATCACGTCGAACAGGGCAAAATTGTCATTCCGCAGATGCGCTACGAACCGGCGCTCGCCAACGAGGCGGAGCACCTTGAGGAGATGGCGCGATGTTTCCGCGCCGAGCAGGCGAGCGGCAAACACAAAGGCATGCTGATCCTGTTCAGCAGCCACCGGGCGATGCAGACTTTCCTCAGCTACGTGACCGATCTGCGGCTGACGCTGCTGGTGCAGGGCGACCAGCCGCGCTACCGGCTGGTGGAAGAGCACCGCAAGCGGGTGGAGAAGGGCGTCGCCAGCGTGCTGGTGGGGCTGCAATCGTTCGCCGAAGGGCTGGATCTGAAAGGCGAGCTGCTGACCCAGGTGCATATTCACAAAATTGCCTTCCCGCCGATCGACAGCCCGGTGATCGTGACCGAAGGCGAGTGGCTGAAATCGCTGAAGCGCTATCCATTCGAAGTGCAGAGCCTGCCGAGCGCCTCGTTCAACCTGATCCAACAGGTCGGCCGTCTGATCCGCAGCAACCAATGCTACGGCGAGATCGTGATCTACGATCGCCGGCTGTTGACCAAAAACTACGGTTCGCGGCTGTTGGCGTCGCTGCCGGTGTTCCCGATCGAACAGCGCGCGGTGCCGGAGGCCGACAAGGCGCATCTGGCGGCGCTGAAATCCGCCGCCGACGCGGCCAAAAAAGAGAAGAAGCGCGGCAACCCGTTTGCCCGCAAGCGGCGGCGTTAATCAGAGCAGCGGCGGCAGGCGGCGTTTGACCGGCGTGGTTTTCACGATCGAGGTGTTGCTCTGCGCATGCTCGGCCAGCCGATCGAGGGTGTGGTCGAGCTGTTCCATTGAGTGCGCCACCAGCCGCACGATAAAGCAGTCTTCGCCGGTCACCTTATCGCATTCGACCACTTCCGGGATCGCCTGAATCAGCTGCTCGACCTTCTTCAGCATGCCCGGCAGCGGCTTGATGCGCACCAGCGACTCGAAGGCGTAGCCCACCGCCTGCAGATTGACGTTCAGGGTATAGCCCTGAATCACGCCGCTTTCCTCCAGCCGCCGCAGCCTTTCCGAGGTGCTTGGCGACGACAGCCCCACCTGCGCGCTCAGCGTCTTCAACGACGCGCGCGCGTCCTGCGCCAAAAGAGTCAGGATCTGGCGATCGATATCATCCATAACGCCTCCGTTAGGTATTTTCTTTATTATAGCTTCGAGAAAAAGGCAGTTAAGCATATCTGCCTTTTTTATGCTATGGAAAGCCGTCCCGCGAAGCCGCAAGCTATGTCTCTGGGCAAGTTTAGAGGAACGCAGAATGAATGCAGAGATAAAACGCGGCTCGCTGGAGATGACGGCGGCGATGCTGATTTCCGGCTCCATCGGCTGGTTTGTGCTGATGTCCGGCCAGCCGGTTATCAACGTGGTGTTTTGGCGCTGCGCGGTGGGGGCGCTGGTGCTGCTGGCGGTGTGCGGCACGCTGGGGCAGCTGCGGCGCGATGCGCTGACGCGCGCCACGCTGCTGCTGGCGATCGCCGGCGGCGTCGCGCTGGTGATCAACTGGCTGCTGCTGTTTGCCGCCTATTCCTATGCCTCTATCTCCATCGCCACGGCGGTGTACAACACCCAGCCGTTTATGCTGGTGGGGCTGGGGGCGCTATTTCTGGGGGAGCGGCTGACCGGCCGCAAGCTGCTGTGGCTGGGGCTGGCGTTCGGCGGCATGATGCTGGTCGTGCTGGCGCAGCCGCGGCAGGCGGGGGAACAGAGTCATTATTTGGCGGGCATTGCGCTGGCGCTCGGGGCGGCGTTTTTCTACGCCCTGATGGCGCTGGCGGCCAAGCGGCTGAAGGGCACGCCGCCGCATCTTATTGCGCTGATCCAGGTGACGGTAGGGGCGGTGATGCTGTTGCCGCTGGTGGATTTCCACGTTTCGGCCCGCGTTGGGCAGTGGGGGATGCTGGCGACGCTCGGCGTGCTGCACACCGGCCTGATGTACGTGTTGATGTACGGCGCGCTGCAGAAGCTGCCCACCAACCTGATCGGCTCGCTGTCGTTCATCTACCCGATTGCCGCCATGCTGGTGGATCGCCTGGCGTTTGGCCACCGCCTGTCTGCATGGCAGCTGCTGGGCGCGGCGATCATTCTGCTGGCGGCGGCGGGCATGAACCTGCTGGGCGAGCGGCGAGCGCGGCTGCTGCCGGCCTCGGACGGCCGGCGCGCAGGCTGATGCTCAGTTCGGTTTTTTCAGCCGGCGCCATAACGTGGTGCGGCTGATCCCGAGCAACCGGGCGGCGGCGGCGTGGTCGCCTCCGCATCGCGCCAGCGCTTCGTAGGCGGAGACGGGCGCTGGCGGCGTCTCGGGCGGCGTGCCGGCCGCCAGCTCCGGCAGCAGCCACCGCAGCGTCTCGCCGTTCGGCGCGGCGCCGGTGCTCAGCATCAGCGCCACCCGCTCCATCATGTTGCGCAATTCCCGCAGGTTGCCGGGCCAGGCGTAATGACTCAGCGCGGCGTAACAGCCGGCCAGGGCGGCGCGCAGCGGTTCCGTCAGCGGCACGTCGAGCGCCGCCAGTGACCGTTTCAGAAAGTGTTCCGCCAGCATCGCGATGTCGTCGCCGCGCGCCCGCAGCGGCGGCAGCTGCAGCCGCAGGGCGCTCAGGCGGTAGAACAGATCGGCGCGAAACTCGCCCCGTTGAATCGCCTGCTCCAGGTGGTTGTGGGTGGCGCTGATGACGCGAAAGTCGACCGCCACCGGCTGCTGCCCGCCGACTCGGGTGACGGCCTTCTCTTCCAGCACGCGCAGCAACCGGGTTTGCAGGTGCAGCGGCATTTCGCCGATCTCATCCAGAAACAGGGTGCCGCCGTTGGCGGTTTCCAGCAGCCCGCGTCGGCCGCCGCGCCGTGAGCCGGTGAAGGCGCCTTCCTCATAGCCGAACAGCTCTGCCTCCAGCAATGATTCGGCGATGGCGCCGCAGTTGATGGCGACGAACGGCGGCGTCGCGCCCCTGGCCGGTGCGCCGCGCCGGGAAAAGTATTCCCGGTGGATCGCCTGCGCCGCCAGCTCCTTGCCGGTGCCGGTTTCTCCTTCAATTAATACCGCGGCCGGCGAGCGGGCGTACAGCATGATGGTGCGCCGCATCTGCTCCATCTGCGGGGACTTGCCCTGCAAATCGCCCAGCCCGTAGCGCGGTTGCAGGGTATTGCGCGCGGCGTAATCGCCGCCGCGTTTGCCGCCGCCCCGCATCAGGCGCGTCACGTCCAGCGCATCGCTGAAGGCGGCGCGCAGGGTGGCGGCGGAATAGAGAAAAATGGCGGTGAGCCCGGCCTCTTCCGCCAGATCGCTGATGAGGCCGGCGCCGACCACGGCCTGAATGCCGGTGGCTTTCAGCTCGGCGATCTGGCCGCGTGCATCCTCTTCGGTGACGTAGCTGCGCTGCTCCAGCGGCAGATCGAAGGTCTGCTGGAACTCCAGCAGTGCGGGCAGAGGGGTCTTATAGGTGATGACGCCGATCCGATCGGCGGTTCTGCGCGCCTTGCTCAGCGCCTGCAGCAGATCGAAACCGCCGGGCTTGACCAAAATGACCGGCACCGACAGGCGGCTTTTCAGGTAGGCGCCGTTGGAGCCGGCGGCGATGATGGCGTCGCAAGGCTCGGTCGCCAGGCGGGCGCGGATGTGCTGCACCGCCTCCTCAAAGCCGAGGCGGATCGGGATGATGGTTGCCAGATGGTCGAACTCGAGGCTGATGTCCCGGAACAGATCGAACAGGCGGGTGATGGAGACGGTCCAGATCACCGGTTTGTCCGGCATGACGTGATCGCTCATGGTGGGTTACCGAATGGAAGTGGCTGCATTATACCCGTCATACTTGAAGCCGCCTCTTTGTTGGCTGCGCCTGTGCGCCCCAGTCACAGAGTTGTCTATGTTCCTGGGGACTTACAGACTTGCCGCCTTGATGCAGCTCCAATTATTTAGGGTATAGGTGTAGCCCGGTTTCAGTTATGTTGCAAATTTACTGCGTGAAACAACGATTGAAACGTTAACTGAAACGTTTTTTACCCCTTTGCCAGGCTAATGGCGCTGAAGATGTTGTAACTCACTTATTTTTATCGCGTTTAATTTTTTCCCTCACCGAAGTACAACCTGGCCCGCTCCTTGCTATGTCTGTTTCATCTGGCTAATCGGAGAAAACGTCATGACGCTGCGCTCACCCGGGCTCGCCTTTCGTCAGGCCCTGAGTAAAGAAAAACCCCTGCAAATCGCCGGCGCGATCAACGCCAACCATGCGCTGCTGGCCCAGCGGGCCGGATTCCAGGCCATCTACCTTTCCGGCGGCGGCGTGGCGGCCGGTTCGCTGGGGCTGCCGGATCTGGGCATTTCGACCCTGGACGATGTGCTGACCGACATTCGCCGTATCACCGACGTTTGCCCGCTGCCGCTGCTGGTGGATGTCGACAGCGGTTTCGGCGCTTCGGCGTTCAACGTCGCCCGCACGGTGCGCTCGGTGAGCAAGGCCGGGGCGGCGGCGCTGCATATCGAAGATCAGGTCGGCGCCAAGCGCTGCGGCCATCGCCCCAATAAGGCCATCGTCTCCACCGAAGAGATGGTGGATCGCATCAAGGCGGCGGTGGATGCGCGCAGCGATCCGGACTTCGTGATCATGGCGCGCACCGACGCGCTGGCGGTGGAGGGGCTGGAGGCGGCCATCGAGCGCGCTCAGGCTTACGTGGCGGCCGGGGCCGACATGCTGTTCCCGGAAGCGATCACCGAGCTGGGCATGTATCGCCGCTTCGCCGAAGCGACCGGGGTGCCGATCCTGGCCAATATCACCGAGTTCGGCGCGACGCCGCTGTTTACCACCGACGAACTGCGCAGCGCCCAGGTGGATATGGCGCTGTATCCGCTGTCGGCCTTCCGGGCGATGAACCGCGCGGCGGAGCGGGTGTACCGCGCCCTGCGCGAGGAGGGCACGCAGAAAAGCGTCATCGACACCATGCAGACCCGCAACGAGCTGTATGAAAGCATCAACTACTATTTGTTCGAAGAGAAACTCGACGCCCTGTTCGCTCGCCAGCGCGACGAATAGGCGCCATTCACGCAGAAGCCAAATGAGGACAGTATGAGCCAAGCGATCCCCCCGCAAAGCCCGACTGGCGTTAAGCCGAAAAAATCCGTGGCGTTATCCGGCGTGCCCGCCGGGAATACCGCGCTGTGTTCCGTAGGGCGCAGCGGCAACGATCTGCACTACCGCGGTTACGACATTCTCGATCTCGCGCGCCACTGCGAGTTTGAAGAGGTCGCCCACCTGCTGATCCACGGCAAATTGCCCAACCGCGATGAGCTGCAGGCCTATAAACACCGTCTCAAAGCGCTGCGCGGCCTGCCCGCCAGCGTTCGCACGGTGCTCGAGGCCCTGCCGGCGGCGTCTCACCCGATGGACGTGATGCGCACCGGCGTCTCGGCCCTCGGCTGCACGCTGCCGGAAAAAGAGCAGCACGGCGCGGCCGGCGCGCGCGACATCGCCGATCGGCTGCTGGCGTCGCTGGGATCGATGCTGCTGTATTGGTATCACTACAGCCACAACGGCGAGCGCATTCAGCCGGAGACCGACGACGATTCCATCGGTGGCCACTTCCTGCACCTGCTGCACGGCGAAGCGCCTTCCGCCAGCTGGGAACAGGCCATGCACGCTTCCTTGATCCTTTACGCCGAGCATGAATTCAACGCCTCGACCTTCGCCGGCCGGGTGATCGCCGGCACCGGATCCGACGTCTATTCGGCGATCGTCGGCGCCATTGGCGCGCTGCGCGGGCCGAAGCACGGCGGCGCCAACGAGGTGTCGTTGGAGATCCAGCAACGCTATGAAACGCCGGACGAAGCGGAAGCCGACATTCGCCGCCGCATCGACAACAAAGAGGTGGTGATTGGCTTCGGGCACCCGGTGTACACCGTCTCCGATCCGCGCCATCAGGTGATCAAAGAGATCGCGCTGCGCCTGTCGCAGGAAGCGGGCGCGATGAAGCTGTATGACATCGCCGACCGGCTGGAAAGCGTGATGCGCGACACCAAAAACATGTTCCCCAACCTCGACTGGTTCTCGGCGGTGTCTTACCACCAGCTGGGGGTGCCCACCGAAATGTTCACGCCGCTGTTTGTCATGGCGCGGGTGAGCGGTTGGTCGGCGCATATCATCGAGCAACGGCAGGACAACAAAATCATTCGCCCGTCCGCCAACTATACCGGGCCGGAAGCGCGGGCGTTCGTACCGCTGGATCAGCGCTGAGCGCCGATCGTTATTCACTATGGAGCCTTTGGGAATCATGATGCTTGAATCTGCCAATACCCGCCGTCCGCCGTTCGATCGCGAAATGGTCGATATCGTCGATTATGTGATGAAAGAGGCCGTCGATACCCCGGCGGCGTACCGTACCGCCCATTATTGCCTGCTCGATACCCTCGGCTGCGGGCTGGAAGCGCTGAGCTATCCGGCCTGCAAGAAACTGATGGGGCCGGTGGTGCCGGGCGCCGAGGTGCTGAACGGCAGCCGGGTGCCCGGCACCCGTTTCCAGCTGGATCCGGTGCAGGCGGCGTTCAATATCGGCGCCATGATCCGCTGGCTCGACTTCAACGATACCTGGCTGGCGGCGGAGTGGGGCCACCCGTCGGATAACCTGGGCGGGATCCTGGCGGTGGCCGACTGGCTCTCGCGCCAGGCGGTGGCGGCGGGTAAGGCGCCGCTGACCATGCGGCAGGTGCTGATCGCCATGATCAAGGCGCACGAGATCCAGGGCTGTCTGGCGTTGGAAAACGCCTTCAACCGGGTGGGGCTGGATCACGTGCTGCTGGTGAAGGTGGCGTCCACCGCGGTGGTGGCACAGCTGCTCGGCCTGAGCCGTGAGGCGATCCTGAATGCGGTGTCGCTGGCGTGGGTGGACGGGCAGTCGCTGCGAACCTATCGCCACGCACCGAACGCCGGCACCCGCAAATCCTGGGCGGCGGGGGATGCGACCGCCCGCGCGGTGCGGCTGGCGCTGATGGCCGCCACCGGCGAGATGGGTTATCCCTCGGCGTTGACGGCGCCGACCTGGGGGTTTTACGACGTTTCTTTCAACGGCAAGCCTTTCCGCTTCCAGCGGCCGTATGGCGCGTACGTGATGGAGAACGTGCTGTTTAAAATTTCGTTCCCGGCGGAGTTTCATGCCCAGACCGCCGTGGAGGCGGCCATGACGCTGCACCGCCAGATGCAGGCCGCCGGCAAAACCGCCGCCGATATCGCCAGGGTGAGCATCCGCACCCACGAGGCCTGCCTGCGCATTATCGACAAGCAGGGGCCGCTGGATAACCCGGCGGATCGCGACCACTGCATTCAGTATATGGTGGCGATCCCGCTGCTGTTCGGCCGGCTGACGGCGGCCGATTACGAGGATCGGGTGGCCGAGGATCCGCGCATCGACGCATTGCGCGGCAAGATCCATTGCCACGAAGATCCTGCCTTCACCCGCGATTATCACGATCCGGAAAAACGCTCGATCGCCAATGCGCTGACGGTGGAGTTCGCCGACGGCAGCCGTCTGGATGAGGTGGCCGTGGAGTACCCCATCGGCCATGCGCGGCGGCGCGAAGAGGGTATCCCGCTGCTGATCGAGAAGTTCAAAATCAACCTGGCGCGCCAGTTTCCGGCGCTGCAGCAGCAGCGCATTCTCGAGGTGTCGCTGGATCGGCAGCGGCTGGCGCAGATGCCGGTCAACGAGTATCTCGATTTGTGGGTGATCTGAGGTGAGCGGCGCTGACAAGCCACGTCGGCGTCGCTATGATGGACGCTCCATCCCCGTCCGTCTTCTTATCAGGTGATTCATGATTGATGCCGCAACGCTGCTGTTGTTTTCCGGTGCCTGCGTGGCGCTGGCGCTGACCCCCGGCCCGGATATGCTGCTGATCGCTTCGCGCAGCGTCAGCCAGGGGCGGCGCGCCGGTTTCGCTTCGCTGGCGGGCATTCAGCTCGGCACCTACTGCCACGCGCTGGCGGCGGCGCTGGGGTTGTCGCAACTGTTCGTCGCGGTGCCGCTGGCTTACGACGCGGTGAGAATGTTGGGCGCCGCCTATCTGCTCTACCTGGCGTGGAAAACGCTGCGATCCGGCAGCAGTCTGCAGGCTTCTGCCGGATTGCAGGCGGTGCCGACGGCGCGTATTTTCCGTCAGGGGCTGTTCACCAACATCCTCAACCCGAAAATGGCGCTGTTCGTGCTGGCGCTGTTCCCGCAGTTTATCGATCCGCACGCCGGCTCGGTGGTGGTGCAGATGCTGGCGCTGGCGACGGTGCTGAATCTGGTGGGCTTGCTGATTAACGGCGGGGTGATCCTGGCGGTCAGCGGCATGAAAGGCCGCTTCGCCGGCCGCCGCTTCAGCGCCCGCTGGCCGAACTACCTGCTGAGCGGGGTCTTCGCCGGGCTGGCCTGCAAACTCATTTTCGACAGCCGCCGTTAACCCTCGCGCAGCAGCGCTTCAAACGCCGCGCTGGCCGGTTCGTCCGGCAGCGCGCTGTACATCACCAGCCGCAGGTGGTTCTCTTCGTCGACGATGAAAGAGGCGTGGTCAAAGGTGACCGGGCCGATTGCCGGGACGGTGAAGCTGCGCCGCCCCTGGCAGCGCCCGTGGATATCGTGCTGCCGCCAGAGCCGGCGGAACGGCGGCGATACCCGCTCCAGCGCCTGTACCCGTTGGCGCATCACCTCATCCTCCGGCGCGCGGGCGTAGTCGCGGCGGAAGCTGGCCAGGATCTGCGGCGCCTGCGCCTCCCACTCCAACAGGCGTTCATTGAGCTGCGGATCGGCAAACAGCATCCACAGCATGTTGCGCTCTTGCGCCGGGCGTTCGCCGATGGCGAACAGCCGCTGCGCCGCCGGGTTCCAGGCGATGATGTCCCAACTCAGGTTCATGACGTAGGCCGGCCGCAGCGCCAAATCGTCCAGCAGGCGCCGCACCAGCGGCGAGACCTGGCACCACTGATGGCCGACCGGCACCGGCGGCCGCTGATGCGCCAATAAAAACAGGTGGTAGCGGCCGGCGGCATCGAGCTGCAGCACCCGCGCCAGGTTTTCCAAAAATGCCACCGACGCATTGATTTCCCTGCCTTGTTCCAGCCAGGTGTACCAGGTGAGGCCGACGCCGGCCAGCGCCGCGACCTCCTCGCGCCGCAAGCCCGGCGTGCGGCGGCGGCTGCCGCTCGGTAAACCGACCGCCTCCGGCGACAGCTGTTCTCGCTTTTGACGTAGAAAATCCGCCAGTTCGTGGCGGGTGCGCTCGAGGGTGCGTGGGGGCATGGCGGCCGTCCTGTTGCTGTCAGTAATAGTATAACTGGCTATATAGTAACAGTTTAAACCCTGTTCCATACTGCGGCCATCATAATCGCTGGAGGTGGTATGGAACATTCATTATCTCGTGAACGGCGGGCATTGCCCGGCCTGCCGGTACTGCTGTTGGGTGGCTTCGTCACGGTGTTCGATCTGTTTGTGGTCAACGTGGCGGCGCCGGTGATCCAGCGGCAGTTCGCCGCCGATTTCGCCGGGGTCGGTTTGATCGTCGCCGGCTATGAGCTGGCGTTCGGGGTGCTGCTGATCGCCGGCGGGCGCCTGGGGGATCGCTTTGGGCGTCGGCGTCTGTTCAGCCTAGGCATGCTGGGATTTACGCTGAGCTCTCTGCTGTGCGGGCTGGCGGGATCGCTCAACCTGCTGATCGCGGCGCGTATCCTGCAGGGGGCGGCGGCGGCGCTGTTGTTCCCGCAGATCTATGCCTTAATGCGGGTGCTGTACGCGCCGCAACAGCGGCGGCGCGCTTTCGCCTGGCTGGGCATGACGCTGGGGTTGGCGGCGATCTTCGGCCAGATCCTCGGCGGATTTATCATCGAGGCCAACCTGTTCGGCAGCGACTGGCGCATGATCTTTTTGATCAATTTGCCGATCGGCGCGCTGGCGCTGTGGGCGGCGCGGCGCATCCCCGAATCGCGGGTGGCCCAGGCGCAGCGGCTGGACGGCGTTGGCCTGTGGCTGGCGGCGACCGGCCTGTCGCTGTTGCTGCTGCCGCTGCTGGAGGGGCCGGCGCGCGGCTGGCCGTGGTGGATAGCGCCGATGCTGGCGTTGGCGATGGTGACGCTGTGGGGCTTCCTGCGTTGGGAGCGCCGTCTGGCGCGGCGCGGCGGCGATGCGGTGCTCGATCCGGCGCTGTTACGCCAGGCAGGCTTCGCGCCGGGCATGGCGGTGGTGTTGGCGATTTATGCCACCGCCTCCTCGTTTTTCTTGTGCTTCGCGCTGCTGCTGCAGGCGGGGGCGGGGCTCACGCCTTTTCAGGCGGGCAGCCTGTTCGCCCCGGCCAGCGCGGCCTTTATGCTGGCATCGATGCTGGCGCCCCGGCTGGCGCTGCGTTGGGGCAACGGCGTACTGAGCGTGGGCGTGGCGATTTACGCCGCCGGGTTGGCGCTGTTGATGGCGCAGGCGCTGTGGGGCGCGGCGCTGGCGCATCCGCTGCGGCTGCTGCCGGGGTTGGTGGTGCTGGGATTCGGCCAGGCGCTGAGCATGACGCCGCTGCTGAATCTGGTGCTCGGTTTGGCGCAGGAGCGGCAGGCGGGCATGGCGGCGGGCCTGGTTGCCACCGTGCAGCAGGTGGGAGGTGCGCTGGGCATCGTGGTCAGCGGCGTCGGCTTCGTGCCGCTGCTGGCAAACGGCGGTGCGGCGGAGCGCTATGCGCAGGCCTTTGCCGGCGCCATGGTATTTAATCTGTTGGCGATGGGCATTGCCCTGATCTTGTTAAACCGGATCACTCGAAATAGTCAGAAAGCGGATCTTAAGTAGGCCGCCGGCGGGTGTTTTACTGTGGTCATCATGAGAGAGCGTAAGGAGCCACACTGATGTTTCAACCCGCCGCATTTCGCGAAGACGATCTGGATGCCCAACTGGCGCTGGTGTGCGCCCACCCGTTGGGGCTATTGGTCAGCCACGGCGAGCAGGGATTGACGGCCGATCCGCTGCCGTTTGTGGCCGATGTCGAGCAAGGGCAGCTTCGGCTACGGGCGCACCTGTCGCGCGCCAACGAACACTGGCGGCGGTTGCAACAGGTGGCGGAATGCCTGGTGATTTTTCAGGGCCAGGAGGGCTATGTGTCGCCCGGCTGGTACCCGAGCAAGCGCCAGAGCGGCAAGGTGGTGCCGACCTGGAACTACAGCGTCGTACAGCTGTATGGCGTGCCGACGGTGACGGACGACCCGGCCTGGCTGCGCCGGCAGTTGATCGATCTGACCGCGCAGCAGGAAGGGCGGCGTCCTGAACCCTGGCGGCTCGACGATGCGCCGGCCAACTACATTGCCGCGCAGCTTAAAGGCATCGTCGGTATCGAGATCGCCGTCACCCGGCGCGAAGGCAAATGGAAGATGAGCCAAAACCGCAGCGCCGACGATGCCGACGGGGTGATCGCCGGGCTGCGCGACGACGATGACGCGCAGCGGCGGCTGGCGGCGGAGGTTGAGCGGCGGCGCGGATAGGGTATGCTAACCGAAGAGTGAGCTGAGGGAACCTTCGGATGGATTACACCAAAATTATCAAAGAAATAGGCCGCGGCAAAAACCATGCGCGCGATCTGGATCGGCAGACCGCTTTTCAGCTGTATCAGGCGATGCTGGCCGGGGAGGTCCCCGAGCTGGAGCTGGGCGGCATTCTGATCGCGCTGCGCATCAAGGGCGAAGCCGAAGAGGAGATGCTGGGCTTCTACCAGGCGATGCAGCAGCAGGTGCTGCCGCTGCAGGCGCCGCAGGGGCGGCCATTGCCGGTGGTGTTGCCGAGCTACAACGGCGCGCGTAAGCAGGCCAATCTGACGCCGTTGCTGGCGCTGCTGCTCGCGAAGGTGGGCCTGCCGGTGGTGGTGCACGGCGTGCTGGACGACAGCACCCGCGTGACCAGCGCCGAGATTTTCCGCGCGCTGGGGCTGCCGTGGTCAGAACAGGCCGATCACGCCCAGCGGCGTCTCAATAGCGGCGAGGCGGTATTCATGCCGGTTTCCACGCTGTCGGCGCCGCTGGCGCGGCAGCTCGGGTTGCGTTGGCGCATGGGGGTGCGCAACAGCGCCCATACGCTGGCCAAGCTGGCGACGCCGTTCGGCGAACAGGATGCGCTGCGCCTCGCCAGCGTTTCACACCCGGAGTATGTCGGCCGGGTGGCGTCGTTTTTCCGCCAGATCGGCGCCCGCGGGCTGCTGATGCACGGCACCGAAGGCGAAGCTTACGCCAACCCGCTGCGCTGCCCGCAAATTCACCATATCGTCGGCGGCGAACAGCGCATCTTGCTGGAACGCACCTTGCAGGATGAAACGCCGACGGTGCCGGCGGCGAAAGACGCGGAAACCACCGCGCGCTGGACCGAGCGCTGCCTGGCCGGCGAGGTGGCGATCCCGCTGGCCATTCAGCGGCAGATCGCCTGTTGTCTGGTGGCCACCGGCGAAAGCGAGACGCTGGAGCAGGGGCTGCGGCGCCTGCATCAGGCCTAGGCGAGACTATACTGGGATATTTCCTCATCGGCTGAGAAGGACGGTTATGCAACAGGCTCTCGATTACTTCAATCAATTGAACCAGGATTACCTCGACGTTCACCGTGCCAAAGAAGAGCTGTTCTGGCAAAACTACATGGGCACCGGCGGCGAAGACGTCTCGGCGCGCTTTTCCGCCGCCGAAAGCGCCTATAAGCACTTTATCGCCGAACCGCGCCGGCTCGGGGAGATCCGTACTCTGCTGGCCGGGTTGGAGGCGCTGCCGCAGGAGGCGCAGCGCGATGCGCTGATCCACGGCCTGCAGGGTTGGCTGCGCTTTTTCGATTGCAACGCCATTGAAGATCCGCAGGCGCAGGCGCTGTTGGATCAGATCATCCACGCCGAGTCCGATCTCTACTCGCGCCGCAAGGGCTATCAGGTCACCCATCTGAACGCCGACGGCCAGCGCGTGGCGGCTTCGCTCGGCGAGCTGCTGACCAATCAGGCGACCAACCCGAATGAAGAGTATCGCCGCAGCTCGCAGCAGGCGCTGCGCGATCTGGAGCAATGGCTGCTGCATAACGGCTTGCCGGCGCTCATCGGCCTGCGCAACCGCTTTGCGCGCCAGATGGGCTATCGCAACTATTTCGACTACAAGGTGAACAAAACCGAGCGTATGACGCCGGAACAGCTGTTCGCCATTCTGGATCGCTTCGAGCGGGAAACCCGCGAGGCCAACGCGCGCAGCCTGCAGCAGCTGGCGGCCGAGAAGGGCAGCCAGGCGCTGGAGCCGTGGAACGTGCGCTTCGCCAGCGCCGGCGACGTCACCCGCCAACTGGATCCTTATTTCCCGTTTTCCCGTTCGTTGGAACGTTGGGTCGACAGCTTCAAACGCCTGCACATCGGTTTTGGCGGCGCGGAGATGAACCTCGATCTGCTGGTGCGCAAAGGCAAGTATGAGAATGGCTTTATGCACGGCCCGGTGCCGCCGTTTGTGAGCCAGGGGGAATGGGTGCCGGCGCGCATCAACTTCACCAGCCTGGCGCAGCCGGGGCAGGTAGGCAGCGGTGCTTACGGGCTCAATACCCTGTTCCACGAGGGCGGCCATGCGGCGCACTTCGCCAATATTCGCCAGAACGCGCCGTGCTTCTCGCAGGAGTTCCCGCCGACCTCGATGGCCTATGCCGAAACCCAGTCGATGTTCTGCGACAGCCTGCTCGACGACGCCGACTGGCTGAAACGCTATGCGAAAAACGCTGCCGGCGAAGCGGTGCCCGATGCGTTGATCGAGGCAGGCATTGCGGCGCGTCAGCCGATGCGCGCGTTCAATGAACGCCATATTCTGCTGGTGCCGTACTTCGAATGGGCGCTGTATCAATGGGATGACGCGCAGCGCACGCCGGAAGCCATCACCGCGCTGGCGCGCGAGATCGAGCAAAAAATCCTCGGCATCAGCGGCAGCCCGCGCCCGACGCTGGCGATCCCGCATCTGCTGTCGCTGGAGTCAGCCTGTTCTTACCAGGGCTATCTGCTGGCGATGATGGCGGTGGAACAAACCCGCCAGTTCTTCCTGCAGCGCGACGGTTACCTGACGGACAACCCGGCCATCGGCCCGGATCTGGCGCAAC
Source organism: Apodemia murphyi (assembly GCA_018237385.1). Classification (NCBI taxonomy): domain Eukaryota; kingdom Metazoa; phylum Arthropoda; class Insecta; order Lepidoptera; family Riodinidae; genus Apodemia; species Apodemia murphyi. The sequence goes on along the minus strand of DWQP01000003.1, from coordinate 169,962 downwards.
ACTATTGGTTGCCGGGCAACAGCGTCAGCCATGACGACACGCTGCGCAGCCTGACCGGCGAAGGGTTCAACCCGGACTATCTGGCGCAGGCCTGCAATCAGACGGTAGCGCAGGCGTGGCATGAGGCGCAGCAGACGATGGCCGCCGCCGCCGCGCGCCCGCAACTGCCGGCGGATTTCGATTTGCAGGCGCATATTCGGGTGGTGGACGGCGAGACGGTATTGGCGGATAACGCCGACGGTGACGAACGAATGTGCCGCGACTTCGCTGCGGCGATAGAGGCGCGCTTGGCTTAAGGCAGATAATAAAATCCACGCCGCGGCGTGGATTTTATTTAATGGCTAAACCGGACGCTATGTTATTCGAAATAGACGTCGGGATTATCCGCCAGAGACACGAAGCTCTTGGTGTTTCTATCCAGCGTGCGAATTTCGCCGCTTTCGATGTCATAGACCCAGCCGTGCAGGCGCAGCCCGCTATTGCGCAGACCCACAGCCACAGAAGGATGGGTTTTGATATTATTTAGCTGAGCTATAACGTTCTCTTCAACCATAGCGTTAACTTTGTCTGTTTCGCTATTCCAGGTTTTCTTCTCGACCACCGCTTTTGCCGCATCGGCATAGTGCAGCCAGTGGGCCACGGCCGGCATCGGATCGAGGCACTGACAGGAAGCGATGGCTTTCATGGCGCCACAGTTTGAGTGGCCGCAGATAACGATATCAGTCACGCCCAGCGCCACAACGGCATACTCGATGGTCGCGGATACCCCGCCCGGCTCCGGGCCAAAGGAAGGGACGATGTTGCCTGCGTTGCGGATAACGAAAAGTTGCCCCGGTTCTTGCTGGGTCACCAGCTCGGGCACCAGACGGCTGTCAGAACAGGAGATGAAAAGCGCTTTAGGATTCTGGCTGGAGGCAAGGCTGCGAAACAGTTCCTTACGCTGCGGGAAAATCTCTTTCTGGAAACTGAGGAAACCTTCAATGATATGTTGCATACAACGCTCTCTGCATCTGTAGTCTGCGTAACATGATTAATCATCCTTTCCCGTTAGTCCAGCAATGGCTAGGTAAAAAATGTGTGCTCAAGCCACCCTGCAAACCCCATTGAATACAGGGTTTCTGCCGATTTTCGGCAACATGAACCGGCTCGTTTGCGCGTGGGTTGCCGATAGCGTGGACGGCCAGGAGCGCGCTGTCGTACCCATTCAGCGCTGACGTACGCGAACATAAAAAAAGCCCGCCGGGATGATATCCGGCGGGCTTTTTGACGTCTGGGCGGCGATTATTTGTAGATAACCGCGGTGGCGTGCATCAGGTTGTTACCGCTGGTGGAGGTGATGGTGAATGCCTTGGCGCCTGCGGCATCGGCTTTGGCGGCCAGCTGCGACTTCAGGCTGCTCAGGTCGGTCGCACCGCTGGCGACGATCACGCCGGCTTTTTCGAATTGGGCGGCATCCTGGGCGCTGAGGTGTTCAGCGGCGAAAGTGGTGAAAGAAACGGTGGCCAGGGCGATAGCAGCAGCAAAAGTTTTGATGGTTTTCATGTTCGTCATTCCTGTCAAAGTGAATTAGGGAGAAAGGGGGGTTGCCTTTCGATGGGAAGATTATTGCGCAGTGACAGGCGGGATGAAATCGGAGAGTGTTGATGGTTTTGTTCAGATTTTTTGATTATCAATTCCCCCGTTCATCTTCTGCCTAAACGGGGGAGACGATCAGCGCGTCGGGCGCGCCAGATCGAAACGGTGCTGTTCGGAAATGCCGTAGTAGGCGGTCGGGCCGCCGGCACGCAGGATCGGTTCGGCGGCGGCGGTCTGGTAGACGCCGTGTTCGTCCAGCAGCGCCGGATCGAGGTGCACCGCCACCACTTCGCCCAATACCAGCCAGGTTTCCACCTGTTCACCGGCGGCGGTTTGCAGCTGAATGCACTGGGTCAGGCGGCATTCGAAGTTCACCGGGCTTTCGGCCACGCGCTCGGCTTTGACCCGGCGCCCGGGCAGCGGCGTGACGCCGGCGAAGGCGAATTCATCCTCGCCGCGCGGCAGGGTGATGGAACTGTTGTTCATCGCTTCCGCCAGCGGGCGTGTCGCCAGGTTCCAAACGAACTCGCCGGTTTCCACGATATTCGCCACGCTGTCTTTCCAGCCGGTGCTGGCGAAACCGATGATCGGCGGGCGATAGTTGAAGCAGTTGAAAAAGCTGTAGGGCGCCAGATTGCGCAAGCCGGCGGCGCTGCGGGAAGAGATCCAGCCGATGGGGCGCGGGCCGACGATGGCGTTCAGCGGATCGTGCGGCAGGCCGTGGCCGGCGGCGGGTTCATAATAATAGCGAGATTCACGGCTCATGGGGGCCCCTGTGGCAATCGATGAAGCTTTCATTGTGCCGGGTTTCCCGCCGCTGCGCCATTGCGGGCCGGATGTGTTATCTTACGCGTCGGAAATACCTTCAAGAGAGCCCGTCACGGTGGAAAAAAAGAAAACCTTCCCGCAGCAGAAAAGCGGCCTGCATCCGCGCAACCGTCATCGTTCACGCTACGACTTCCCGGCGCTGATCGCCAGCTGCCCGGCGCTGGCGCCGTTCGTCAAACCGAACGCCTGGGGCGATGTCTCAGTGGACTTCGCCGATCCGGCGGCGGTGAAAATGCTCAACCGTGCGTTGCTGCAACACTTTTACGGCATCGAGCACTGGGATATTCCGGCGGACTACCTGTGCCCGCCGATCCCGGGCCGCGCCGACTATCTGCACCACCTGGCGGATCTGCTGGCGACCAGCAACGGCGGCGAGATCCCGCGCGGCAAGGGTGTGGCGATCCTCGACGTCGGCGTCGGCGCCAACTGCATCTACCCAATTGTTGGCCTGCGCGAATACGGCTGGCGTTTCACCGGGTCTGAAATCGATCCGGTGTCGCTCAACTCGGCCAAGATGATCGTCGAGATGAACCCGACGCTGCGTAACAGCGTGCGTCTGCGGCTGCAAAAACAGCCTGAGCTGATTTTTAGCGGCATCATCGGCGCGGCCGAGAAATTCGACGCCACCCTGTGCAACCCGCCGTTCCACGCGTCCGAACAGGAAGCGCGCGCCAGCACCCGCCGCAAGCTGCATAAATTGGGCAAAGGGGAAGTGGCCGACAAGCCGGTGCAAAACTTCGGCGGCAAGAACAACGAGCTGTGGTGCGAAGGCGGCGAAGAAGCCTTTGTGCGCAAGATGGTGGAAGAGAGCGTCGGCAAGGCCAACAACTGCCTGTGGTTTACCTCGCTCATCTCGAAAAACACCACGCTGCCGGCCATCTACCATGCGTTGAACGTGGCAGGCGCGGCCGAAGTGCGCACCATCGAGATGGCGCAAGGGCAGAAGATCAGCCGCTTCGTCGCCTGGACCTTCCATGACGCCGAGCAGCAGGCCGCCTGGGCAGCCGAACGCTGGCGCTAACCCTTCCGGCGCCGGTTATCCTGCCGGCGCCGACAAAAAACCGCATTTTACCTTTCAATTTTCATCACTTACGTTATTCTCAATACAGCTTTGATAATAAAAATCTTAGGTTGTTGTTTTATTTAAATTCGAATAATTACTTACTGAATAAATAAATTTAATCCGGTTAAGAGAAATAACCAGAAGGAACGACGCTGCCCGTTCCTTCCGCGATGGCACGTCTGCGTGTGGGCGCGGCATGTGGCCAGGAAAAATAAGAAAAGCGCCATCATCTGCCACAAGGACTACACCTTATGCTGTTACGATTCAGTCAGTTAACTACCCACAAAGGCGCCGAACTGAGCGCGATAGAACACGCCGTTCCGATGATCGTATTCTCACCCGACGGCACGGTATTGCGCGCCAACGATCTTTTCCTCAGCACGCTGGGATTTCAACGTGATGACGTGATAGGTCAGCATCACCGTATTTTCTGCGATCCGAACTATGTCGCCAGCCCGTTATATCGCAAGCATTGGGAGACGCTGAATAAAGGCCAACCCATCACGGACACCATAAAGCGCATCGCGAAAAACGGTGAGGCAGTGTGGCTGCAGGGCACCTATGCGCCGGTGCTGAATAAACAGGGTAAGGTGGTGGAAATCGTCAAAATCGCCAGCGAAGTGACCGAGCGAGTGACCCAGGCGCAGGAACACCGCAGCCTGCTGGCGGCGCTGAATCGATCGATGGCGATGATATCTTTCACGCCGCAGGGCACCATTGTCAGCGCCAACGACAATATGCTGGCGCTGATGGGCTATCGGCTGGAAGAGGCGTGCGGGCAGTCGCATGCGGTGCTGTGCCCGCCGGAGTTCGCCGCTTCCGACGATTATCGTCGGCATTGGCAGCGCCTGGCGCGCGGCGAGTTCATTACCGGGCGTTTTGAGCGCCTCAACCGGCGCGGCGAACGGGTATGGCTGGAGGCCAGCTACAACCCGATCCTCGACAACGACGGCCAGGTGGTGAAGGTGGTAAAGATTGCCCAGGACATCACCCGGCTGATGCAACAGCAGCAGCATGAAGAAGAGATGGTGCGCAACGCGCATCATCTGTCGCTCGACACCGATCGGCAGGCGGCGCAGGGCGCGATCATTGTGCAGCAGGCGGTGAAAGGCATGCAGCAGGTCGAGGCGGCGGCGCGCGAAACCTCGGACGTGGTCACCGAGCTGGGCAAGTATTCTCAGCAGATCGGCACCATCGTCGAAGCCATTCGTAAAATCGCCTCCCAAACCAACCTGCTGGCGATTAACGCCTCCATCGAAGCCGCCCACGCCGGTGAGCACGGGCGCGGTTTTGCCGTGGTGGCCAACGAAGTGCGCACGCTGGCGGAACAGTCGCGCAAGGCGGCGACCGAGATTGAACGCATGACCAAATCTATCCAGCAAGGCGTGGCGGCGGCGATTGCCGGCATGGCAACCTGCGTAGAGCAGGCCGGCGGCGGCGTGGCGCTGACCCACGATGCCGGGGAAGTGATCAACCAGGTCAATATCGGCATGCACGACGTCGTGAAACTGATGCAGGCGTTTACGTCGGTGAAGCAGGGCGATGCGCTGCACTGAGTAGTCAGGCCCCGTACCAGACGGGGCCTGAAAGCTAGCGTTCGGCGGGCGGTTCGTGCGGCTGCGGCGCGCGGGAGATCTGCATCGCCTGCTGCGGCATGCCGATGCCGGCCCGATCGAAATGGATCTTCACCAGCCGATCGAGCGCGTATTGCACCACCCACTGTTTCAGCGCCTGCGTGCGCACCGTCACGCGGGTGGTGAACGAACGGTCGCCCAGCGCCACCACGCCGTTGAAGACCGGCTCACCAATCAGGAAATGCTTCACCTGTTCATCTTGCTTCAGCGCCGCGACGGCCTGATGCAGCACCTCATTGACCCGATCGATATCCTCATCGCGGCTGACGGTGTAGTTGGCGCGATACACCCCGAACTCACGCGCATAGTTGGCCAGCGTAGTGATCGAAGAGTACGGCACGATGTGGTAGACGCCGTAGTCATCGCGCAGGCCGATCGAACGGATGGTCATGCGCTCCACGGTGCCGGTGATGCCGCTGACGGTGACGTATTCGCCGGTGTTCATGCCATTTTCGAACTGGATGAACACGCCGGTGATCACGTCTTTCACCAGCGTTTGGGCGCCGAAGCTGATAGCCAGCCCCAGCGCGCCGGCGCCCGCCAGCAGCGGCGCGATGTTCAGCCCCACCTGCGACAGCACGATCATCACGGTAATGGTGCTGATAACGATAGCCAGCACGTTGCGAAACAGCGTCAGCAGCGTGCGTTCGCGCGCGCTCGGCCGCACGCCGTTGCTGAGCTCCAACGCCAGACGGTGCTCGATGATGCTGGCCATCAGCGTCCAGCTGAAGACGGCGATCAGCAGGATCAGCAGGATATGCACCAGCCCGCCGAGCGTCCGCTGGCCATTTTCGCTGCCTGCCCACTGGTACAGGTTGATCAGGTGCCAGGCGTCAAGCAGGAACAGCGTCACCGCCAGCACCACCATCACCCGCAGTATCTTCAACCCGTTGGGGATGTAGGAGTTGATGCGCCGCTCAAGCATCGGATAGCGCAGATTGACGTCGGCCGGCAGCGAAATACGGCGGAAAATCCAGCGGGTCAGCATGCCGGACAGCAGAGCGCCGACGCCGACCACCAGCAGGCTTTTCACCGTGGCGCTCATCATAAAGCGCAGGCTGTTGCCGATGTCGAACTGGGACAGCACGAACAACACCAGAAAATAGGCGATCGCCAGCAGATGCCAGATATGCCCCAGGCCGCGCAGGATCACGCTGAAAAACGCCATCGACCGTTCGGCCAGCAGGTTGATCTGTTGCTGTATCGGCTTGCGGTTGTGCAGGATCAGCCAGATGGCATACAGCGTCAGCGCCAGCATGACCACCAGGTTGACGGCGGCGGCGGCCGGGTAGCTGATCTGTACCGCCACCACCGGCACCACCACCATCAGGCCGTAGCCGATCAGCCCGCTGAGCCAGGCGAGGCGGGTGTTCCAGTAGCGCGCGCTCGCGTCGCTGAAGGGGAAGGGACGCAGGTAGTCGAAGTTGGGGGCGAAAATCAGCCGCAGCACCGCCTTGAAGAATTCAATCACCGCGAAGGCGCTGAGAAACAGGGTCTGCAGCCGCAGAATGGTGGCGTTGTCGGCGTGGGCGTGGCGGGCGAACAGGTTGCCCGCCGCCAGCGCCAGCAGCAGCACCAGCAGATCGACGGCGAATGCGCCGAGAATGGCGGCGGGGCGCTTATACCACGGGCCGCGTTGCAGTCGGGCGTTGTGCCCCCAACTGCCCATGCGCTTGTACAGCGGCGCGATCAGCCGCCGGATCAGGTGAAACAGCGCAAAGGTGACCGCCACCGTCAGCAGAAAGTAGCCCAGCGCGCGGAAAAAGCCGGCGGGATTGAAAACGCGCTTCGGGCCGGAATCGATCAGCTTTTGCAGCGCGCCGAGCTTCTGGTTAAAGGTGCCGATGCCTTCCTGCGCCAGCGAGTTCAGGCTGTCGCTCAGCGTTGCCGGCGTTGACTCCTCCGGCGTTGCCGGGGCGGCGACGGGGGCATTGCCGGCGGCCTGTTTCAGGTGGTTGATGAGTTCCGCGCGCGCTTTGTCGTCCTGCAGCAGATCGGCCAGCGCGGCGTAGGCGGCCTTCTGCTGCTCGCTTTTGTCGGCGGGCGCGGGCGGCGCGTTTTGCGCCAGCGCCGGTGGTGCGAAGACGTTCAGGGTCAGCAACAGCAGCAGGAAAAGCAGGTGTTCTCGCAGATGAGAACCTCGTCGGGAGTCTGCGTTTGGCGGCATTGTTCCTCTCTTTGGCGTTCTGTGATCGGCGGATGTAAAAGCAATACGATGAAAACAATCAATATAGTAGGAAAGTTGGCGCGCTGGGGCGTGGGAGAGCGTGCGGAATGAAAGCGGCGGGCGCATGGCGCGCCCGCCGTTAAAACGCCAGGCTCAGGATACGTGCTGCAGGAACTCCTGCAGACGCGGGCTCGGCGGATGGTTGATCAGGTCGTGCGGGTTGCCGTCTTCGGCAATCCGGCCCTTATCGATAAAGATCAGGCGCGACGCCACTTTTTCGGCAAAACCGACTTCGTGGGTGACGATGACCATCGTCATGCCTTCCTCGGCCAGATCCTGCATCACCTTCAGCACTTCGTGGCGCAGTTCCGGATCGAGCGCGGAGGTCGGCTCGTCGAACAGCATCATTTTCGGCTTCACCGCCAGCGCGCGCGCGATGGCCACGCGCTGCTGCTGGCCGCCCGACAGTTCAGACGGATAGTGGTGGGCACGTTCCGCCAGACCGACCTTGGCCAGCAGCTCACGCGCCAGCTTTTCCGCATCGGACTTCTTCGCGCCGCGCACGCGGATCGGGCCGAAGGCGACGTTTTCCAGCGCCGTCAGGTGCGGGAACAGGTAGAACTGCTGGAATACCATGCCGGCTTCCTGGCGGATCAGCCGATCGTCCACTTTCGGATCGTTGGCTTTCAGGCCGTCGACGATCAGATCGCCGCTGGTGATCTCTTCCAGCTTGTTGATGCAGCGCAGCAGGGTGGATTTGCCGGAGCCGGACGGCCCGATGATCACCACCACTTCGCCTTTGTCGATCTTCAAGTCGATGTTGTGCAGCACCTGAGTTTGGCCAAAGTGCTTGGAGACATTTTTAAATTCAATCACAGGATTTTCATCCTTCTTTCCAGACGACGCAGCACGAAGCTCAGCACCAGGGTAATAATCAGATAGATAACCGCCACGGCGCTCCAGATTTCCAGCGCGCGGAAGTTACCGGCAATAATTTCCTGACCCTGACGGGTCAGCTCCGCCACGCCGATCACGATGAACAGCGAGGTGTCTTTGATGCTGATGATCCACTGGTTGCCCAGCGGCGGCAGCATGCGGCGCAGCGCCAGCGGCATAATGACGTAGCGGATGGTTTCGCGGCGCGACAGGCCGAGCGCCAGGCCGGCTTCGCGGAAACCGTTATGAATCGACAGCACCGCGCCGCGGGTGATTTCCGCGATGTAAGCGCCGGAGTTGATCATGATGGTCACCACTGCCGCGGTGAACGGATCGATGCGCAAGTCGCTAAATGCCATCGGCAGAGCGAAGTAGATGAACATCACCTGCACCACGATCGGCGTGCCGCGAATTACTTCGATAAACACCAACGCGATGTGGTTGGCGATCCAACCGCCGTAGGTGCGGGCAAAGCCGGCGACGAGGCCGATGATCAGGCCGCCAATCAGACCGAGGACCGAAATCCACAGGGTCATTTTGGCGCCCTCTAACAAGATAGGAATGGCGGGCCAGATGGCGCTCCAGTCGAACTGCATGATATTTCTCCCGGTGATCCCAAACGTGGGTATCAGATACAACGAAGCGCAGGGGGTTAAGCGACCCCCTGTGCTTAAGTTAATAGCTTGCTAAATTCACAGCTTACTTAGGTTCGGTGCCGAACCACTTCTTGTAGATCTCGTTATAGGTGCCGTTCGCGCGCAGGGTTTTCAGCGCGCCGTTCACCTTCTCGCGCAGCTCGTCGCTGCCTTTCGGGAAGGCGATGCCATACTGCTGTGCTTCCAGCGAATCGCCTACGGTTTTGAACTTGCCGGCGCCGGCCGTCTTAATGAAGTATAGGATGTTTGGCGTGTCGTGCAGCACCGCATCGGCGCGCTTGGTGCCCAGTTCCATGTAGGCGTTGTCGATGTTAGGGAACTGGCGCAGATCCTTGGTTTTGATGTGCTGCTTGGCGTAATCCACCGAGCCGGTGCCGCTCTTCACCGCCACCACTTTGCCGTTCAGATCGTCGATGCTTTTCACGCTGTTGTTGTCGGCGTTGACCATCACCAGCAGGCCGCTCTTGTAGTAGCCGTCGGAGAAGTCGATGGCTTTCTTGCGCTCATCGGTGATGGTGATGCCGGCCAGCGCCAGATCGACGTTTTTGGTCTGCAGCGCCGGAATGATGCCGCTGAAGTCCATAGGTTTCAGGGTGTAGTCCAGCTTCAGCTCTTTGGCGACGGCGGCCCACAGGTCGATGTCGAAGCCGACGTATTTGTCGCCTTGTTTGAACTCAAAAGGAACGAAAGCGGTGTCGGTGGCGACCACCAGTTTGTCTGCTGCGTGGGAACTTACGGCAAAGGCCAGGGAGAGTGCGGCCAGGGAGACTTTAAAAATCGACTTCATGAGAGGAATTCCTGTACAGGTTGCGGATTACCCATTTTTTATATTGCAGTTGGTGCCATGAAAAAATCGTGCCATGTTTTCAACTACTATAAAAACAAATAGTTAGTGCGTGATGTTGTGCCGGAAAGGCGAATTATTATGGTTGTGCACCGCAATGAGGCACCAAAATGGTGCGTAAGAATTATCTTGGTGCACGGGGCTATCATTAACCAAATTTTGGCTGTGAAACAACCGTTCTTTAACGTTTTTGCTTCAATATTGATAACTAACTCTAACTTTCATGATGCACTGACGGTGCAAGCGGGGCCGCGAGGGTGCAAAAGGGGAGCAGATAATGCTAGCGCAACTGGCTGTCTTTGCTGCCGCGCCGGTTGTACAGGCTGGCGGCAGCGTGTTTTTTGTCTTGTTCGGTCTGGCAGGCGAGGCAAAAACGCACGCCCGTTAACGCCTTGCGGCGCGCCTCGGGGATCGCCTCTCCGCATTCCTGGCAATAGCGTTCGCTCTCGCCGTGTCCGAGCGCTTCACGCGCGCGCTGCACCGCATCGTCGACGGTGGAATCGATCTGATCTTGTACGGCGCCGTCCGCCGCCCAGCCGCTGGCCATCATTACCTCCTGACAAGGGAACCTTACCGTTTAATATGGGCCGTTTTTTGTACAATGCAACGGTCGCGCAAAAGAAAACAGGCCGGGCAAAGCCCAGCCTGTTCTGCCCTGAACGACGGGCGCTCTGCAACGCTTTCGCGTTACTCGATATTGGATTCGATGAACCACAGGAACTTGTCCAGATCGCGCGAGGCGGCGGTGAACATGTCGGCGGTGTCTTCGTCTTCCACTTCGGTAATCGCCTTGCGGATGTCATTCGCTACCGCGCCGTAGCGATCGGCCAGCGCTTTCAGGTGCTCCTGCACGCTGTGGATATTGGTCGGATAGCTTTTCAGCGGCGTGCGATCGTTGACCACCTGTACGGTGCCCAGTGCGACGCCGCCCAACTGCACCACGCGCTCGGCGAAGGTGTCCTGATGCTCGATGATGGCGGTGCGGAAGCCGTCCAGCATTTCATGGACCGCGATGAAGTTCGCGCCGCGCATGTTCCAGTGCGCCTGTTTGGTGATCAGCGAAAGATCGATAAATTGCACGACCTGATGGTTCAGCGCCTTGATGGCGGCCAGTTTGACTTTTTCGTCCAGATCGTTACGGGTATACAGCAGATCAGAAGATTTCGTTTTCACCAGTTTAGCGGTACTCATATCAGATATCCTCTTGATTAGTCGTTGTCCTATTTCGTTACGGGATCAATTATAGCAGGGGTATTTATTTTTGCCGCACGAAAATGGCTATTGCACAAATAGGGTTAGCCTAATGGCAATATTTTAATGTGGTTTTTGTTTTGATTAATGAAATTGATTTTTATTGGTTTTTTTATTTTTTGTTGCAGGTTTATTATTTACCCCAGTGACGGTTTATCCCTGTTATTTTATTTTCATTGAGCATGCCGGCATCAGAAGAATATCCACTTTGTTATCACGGTGTTAATTTTAAGCCTATTCAGATTGATAGCCGTAATTGATGCAGTTACAGTAGGGGAATTATCCCCTCTCTATGAGTGGCGAGTGATGAAAATTAACGTCGTCGGCACCAGCGGCAGCGGTAAAAGCACCCTGGCGCGTCAAGTGGCGGAACGGCTTGACGTGCCCTATATCGAGATGGACAGGCTCTATTGGCGGCCCGAGTGGCAGGGAACCCCCGATGACGCATTCCTGGCGCGGCTTGAGCAGGCGCTGGCCGAAGCGGGCGGAGGCTGGGTGCTGGACGGCAACTACAGCCGCACGCAGCCGATCAAGTGGCGCGAGGTCGACTATATCCTGTGGCTGGACTACGGTTTCGGGCGCACGCTATGGCAAGCCGTGCGCCGCGCGTGCCGTCGCGCGGCCAGCAAACGTGAGCTGTGGCCGGGCACCGGCAACCGGGAAAGTTTTCGCCGTTCTTTCTTCAGCCGCGAGTCGATCGTGCTGTGGACGATCCGCACCTACGCCAAAAATCGGCGAAAATACCTGGCGGAGATGGCCCGTACCGATGTAGGGCGCCGCTTCGTACGCTTGCGTTCTCCCCGCCAGGCCGCCGATTTTTTACGGGCGTTGCCGCACGGTCACAGCAGCAGGCGGTGATGGATCCTCACCACCGCTTTCTTGATGTGCTGCGGCCGCTGCCAAAGACAGCCGGTTTTGTGCGGCTCCATTTGGAAAAAGATTGCGAACATGCCGTGCGTCATGTGCAGCGTTTGCGGATGGCGTTTGATGTCCAGCAGCAGAAGGTCGCTATTTTCTGCGTGGGGCTGCTCGCGATGCCCGTCGCCCGCCAGGCCATATTCGATGCGCTCTTCACCGCTGATCAGCAGATGGAGCGCGATATACTCCTGATGCATCTCGGCGCGCTTCTGCGCCGCCGGCGTAGTGGTCAGCGTCATGACATCCATAAAAATGTTGTCACCGTCGATCGGGTGATGGCCCGGCGTCAGTTCGGGCAGGTCGCATCGACGCAACTCGGTCAGGGTTGAAACCAGCGCCGGCGCGAGTCCGCGGCCGAAGCGTGGATTGAACAGGCTGTTATGAATCACTGTTATTCTCCATGTGAGCGAAAGTCCAAAGTGCCTGCGGTACAGGCTAAGGGGAAGTATGCCGACTTGTCACGAGGAAAACAGTTAACCCGCCTGCATTCCGGCGTTGCGGTCGGCAGGCGGGTCGGGCAATCAGGAAAGGCTTTCGAGGCGCGGTTTGGGGCGGATGGTCAGGGCGGAGCCCATGGAGGCGGCGATGATGGCCGCCAGCGCCAGCCATTGCACGCCGCTCAGGTGTTCGCCGAGGAACAGCATGCCGGAGAGCGCCGCCATCGCCGGTTCCAGGCTCATTAAGGTGCCGAAGGTGCGCGCCGGGATTTTGGGCAGCGCAATGATCTCCAGCGAATAAGGCAGTGCGGTGGAGAGGATCGCCACCGCCAGCGCCACCGGCAGGATATCGATATTGAACAGCACGCTGCCGGTTTGCCAGGCGCCGATTGGGCAGAACACCAGCGCGGCGATCAGCGAACCGAGCGCCACCGTGCCGGGGCCATGATCGCCACCGGCCTTCTGGCCGAAGATGATATAGACCGCCCAGCAGGCGCCGGCGCCGAGCGCGCAGGCGGCACCGAACGGATCGATCCCACCCACGCCGTGGCCGAGCGGCAGCAGGAACCATAACCCGGCGATCGCCAATGCCACCCAGAGGAAGTCGATCGGCCGCCGCGAGGAGAACATGGCCACCGCCAGCGGGCCGGTAAACTCCAGCGCCACGGCGATGCCGAGTGGCACGGTGCGCAGCGACAGGTAGAACAGGTAGTTCATCGCGCCGAGCGACAGGCCGTAAATCAGCAGCGGCAAGCGGCTGCCGGCGGCGAGGCGCATGCGCCATGGGCGGAAGATGATGAACAAAATCAGGGTGCCGATGAAAAGACGCAGCGTGGTGATGCCTTCCGCGCCCACGATCGGGAACAGGCTTTTGGCCAACGAGGCGCCGCTCTGGATAGACACCATGGCGATGATTAACAGACAGATAGGCAGCAGCGCGGAGGGCGCTCTGCCGGAAGTAGATAACGACATCCTTAACGGGCCTTTTATGCGCCGTTCCTCAGCCTTGAGAAAACGGTCGAAACGGGGATGGGAGCAGTGTAAATGAAATGCGAAAATCTGTCTGAGAAAAGCGCACATCGCGGTGAAATCCGCCGATCCTCGGGTGAGATGTGGCGAATTTGTTCAAAAAGTGCTCTTTTACTTAAGAATTATCTGGATATTAAATAGGTGATTTTTGTCACAGAAAGCCGTAGAATACGGCCGAAAATAGAGCGAAAAGAAGAAGATACACTGTTCTTGAAATCTTCTGTTACACGATATAAAGCATTAGACACTCATTTCAAGGCAGAGTTTCACGCTAATTTTTGTTATATTTTCAAAGCATGAACAAATGGATGTACTTAATAATAAAACGCGTTTGAGGTGGTTATGAAAAAAATTGCATGTCTTTCCGCAGTAGCAGCTTGCGTATTAGCAGTTAGCGCAGGTACCGCATTCGCTGGTCAGAGCACCGTATCCGCTGGCTATGCGCAGGGTGATTTCCAAGGCGTTGCTAACAAAGCCGACGGTTTCAACCTGAAATACCGTTACGAGTTCGACAACAACCCACTGGGCGTAATCGGTTCCTTTACCCACCTGGAAAAGGACGGTTCTCAGGACGGTTTCTACAACAAAGCTCAGTACAACTCTATCTCTGCCGGTCCAGCATACCGCATCAATGACTGGGCGAGCATCTACGGTCTGGTTGGTCTGGGTTACGGTAAATTCACTACCAACGCTCAGAACGGTACTTCTCGTCACGACACCGCTGACTACGGCTTCACCTACGGTGCCGGTCTGCAGTTCAACCCGATCGAGAACGTTGCCCTGGATGTCGGTTACGAGCAGAACCGCATTCGTAGCGTTGACGTTGGCACCTGGAACGTTGGCGTAGGCTACCGCTTCTAAGTGTGTTCGTGCCTGCGGGCATGAACCTGCGGCAGATTTTGCCGTACAGATAAAAAATCCGCCTCCGGGCGGATTTTTTTTATCTGTTATCGGCTGCCGCGCCCCGTCGGCTGTGTCGAAAAGCGTGCGCTGCGGGCATCGCGCTCATAGCCTTGTGGCTCGGTCAGTAGCCCGTACAGCTCGGGGCGGCGTCCGTAAATCCAGCGTCGACCGGTGCTGAGCGGGATCAGCGTCAGATCGAGCTCGGCGCTGACCATCCGGTCTTCCGCCGCCCAGGTCTCCGCCACGATGCGGCCGTAAGGATCGAGGATCATCGCGTTGCCGGTGCGTATCTCATCGTCATCGCGGCCCACGCCGTTGCTGAACAGCAAGAACAGCCCGTTGTCGTGAGCGCGCGACGGCAGCCAGCGCATCAGCCAGCCGCGGCCGTGTTCGCCGCGAAAGGCGGCTTCTATCGCCTGCGGATCTTCCGCGCGCCGTTGCCACAGCGCCTGCGGGATCGGCTTCATGCCGTGCGGGCTACGCGAATGGGTGCCGCCGGTCTGGTGCGGGGCGATCAGCACGTCTGCGCCCAGCAGCGCTGTCGCGCGCACATTCTCCACCAGATTATTGTCCCAGCAGATCAAGACGCCCACGCGCACACCCCAGGGGGTATCGAACACCGTATACCGGTCACCGCTGGCGATAGCCGGGTGCTCGAAGGCGTGCAGTTTGCGGTGCACATGCAGTTCGCCGTCAGGCAGACAAACGGCATAGGCGTTGTAGCAACGGCCGTCGTCACCCAGCTCGATCAGCCCGACGCCGATCGCCATGTTGTAACGCTCCGCCAGCGGGCGAATGCGCGCCAGCGAAGGGCTGCTCGCGATCGGTTCCGCCAGCGCCCGCACTTCGGCGTCGGACAGATGGCGTACGTGCCAATAGCCGGTGACGCACATTTCCGGGAAGGCCAGCAGCTGTATCTGTTGCTCGGCCGCCTCAGTGATAAAGTGCTCCATGGTCGACAGGTTGTAATTCTTGTCATTGGCGCGATGCTGGAATTGCACCGTGGCGGCGCGTAATGAAGGGGTCATGGTCTCTCTCCGGTTGGGGTCTGCGTTGATTACAGCAGGCGGATTGATTACTGTATAATCAATTAAATTCCCTATTCGATAACCTAATGGAATGGATATAAAACAACTGCGCGCCCTGGTGGCGCTGGCCGAGCAGGGCAACTATCGACAGGCGGCGAGCCAGCTATGCATCAGCCAACCGGCGCTGAGCAAACAAATTCAGGCGCTGGAAACCCAGCTCGGCGTTCGGCTGTTCGAACGTGGCCGACAAGGGGCGGTGCTCACCGCCGGCGGGCAGCGGTTGTACCCGGAGGCGCAGGTGCTGGTGGAACAGTACCTGCAGTTTCAGCGGCGCGCGCGGCGGGTGGCGCTTGGGGAAGCGGGGCGGCTGGCGCTGGGATTTGGCCTCTCCAGCTTTCATCTGGCGCCGCAGCTGGTGGCCGCCTTTCGCCAACGGTTTCCTGAGGTGGCGATTGGCCTCGAAGACATGCCGTCGGAGCGGCAGTATCAGCTGTTGTTGCAGGGAGAGTTGCAGGCGGGGTTCGTGCGCTTACCGGTCACTACGCCGCTGTGCGGCGCAGCGTTGTTGAGCGATAGGTTGGTGCTGGCTGCGCCGGGGGCGCTGGCGCTGCGCGCCGATGAACTGATGGCGCGTTTCAATCAGCTGCCGCTGCTGCAGCTGACGCCGAAACGCGGGCGCGGGCTGAGCGATCAGTCGCTGCGGTTTATCGCCGCTCACCGTTTGACGCCGAACGTGGTGCAGCAGGCCGGCGATATCCAGACGCTGTTGGCGCTGGTCGCCGCCGGCGTTGGCGTCGCGTTGTTGCCGCACAGCATCACGCACATCGCGCCGGCCGGCATCGACATTCTGCCGCTGAGCGGCGAAGAAACGGAGTGGCAGGTCGGTATCGCCTGGGATCCGCAGCGCGCGGACGCGCTGCGGGACAACTTCATTCAGACGGCGTTGGCGGTGCAACGCGCTTAGACATTCAAAGCGGGCAGTGCATCACGACGATCGGGCTTTGGTGATACTCGCTGCGGTGGTTTTCGCAGAAACCGACCTTTTTCGCCAGCGCCAGCGAGGCCTGGTTTTCCGGCGAGATGATGCAGACGGTTTTCTCGCCCGGCAGGTGCGTCTTACCCCAGGCCAGCGCCGCCCGCAGTGCCTCGGTGGCGTAGCCTTTGCCGTGCGCTGAGCTTACCAGCGTCCAGCCCATTTCCGGCGCATCGAGCGCCGGGGTGATGTCGCGCAGGAAGTTGGAAAAGCCGATGCTGCCGAGGTATTCGCCGCTCAGTTTGTCACGCACCGCCCAATACCCGTATCCCAACAGCGCCCAGTGGCCGACGTAGCGCATCAGGCGCCCCCAGGAGTCCTCCCGGTCGCGGGGCGTGCCGCCGATGTAGCGCACCACCTGCGGATCGGCCCACAATGCGGCCAGCGACTCGAAGTCGTCCAGCGTGTGCGCGTCCAGCCGCAGACGTTCGGTGATAAGCGTTGGCGCGGTGTTGATTACGGTCATGTTGCTGCTCCTGCACAGGGTGAAAGGCGATGAAAAACAACGGCGTTCAGTATGCCAGAGAAATCACACCGCCAGCCACAACAGCCAGGTGAACAGAAAGCCGCTCAGGCCGAGCAAGGTGGTCAGCACCGTCCAGGTCTTCAGGCCATCGGCCACTGACAGCCCCAGATAGCGCGTGACGATCCAAAAACCGGAGTCGTTGACGTGGGAAAGCCCCAGTCCGCCGAAACAGGTCGCCAGCGTCACCAGCACCAGCTGTAGCTGATTTAAGCCGCTGACCGCTTCCGACAACAGGCCGCCGGTGGTCAGGATCGCCACGGTGGCGGACCCCTGCGAAGCGCGAAGCGCCAGCGAAATGATAAAGGCGGCGGGCACCAGCGGCAGGCCGATGGCCGTCAGTACTTCAGCCAGCGCTTTGCCGACGCCGGATTCCACCAGCACCTTGCCGAACACGCCGCCCGCGCCGGTCACCAGGATCACCACTGCGGCGGTCGGCAGCGCGGCGCCCATCACGTCGCTGGCGTGCTGCAGGCTCCAGCCGCGGCGCAGCGCCAGGAAATAGAAGGCCAGCAGCAGGGCGATCATCAGCGCCACCGCCGGTGAGCCCAGCAGCGACAGCGTATCGCGCAGCGCCGAGCCGGCCGGCAACAGCGTTGCGGAGACGGTGCCGAGCATGATGATGGCGATCGGGATGACGATTAGCGCCGCCACCAGGCCGGCGCCGGGCGGGTTGATGCGATCGCTGAGCGGCGCTTGCCCTTCCGGACGCGGCTCCGGCGCCGCCAGCTGCAGTTGTTCCAGCACCTCTATCGATAACGGATAGGTTTTGCGGTTGAGGTAGTTGGCGGCGAAATAGCCGATCGCGCCGACCGGAATACAGATTGCGAGGCCGATGATGGTCAGCCAACCGATGTCGGCGTTGAGCAAACCGGCGGCGGCGACCGGGCCGGGGTGCGGCGGCAGCGCGACGTGTACCGTCAACATCACGCCGGCCATCGGCAGGCCGAACTTCAGCGGCGACACTTTGGCGACCTTGGCAAAGCCATAGATAATCGGCGCCAGAATGATAAAACCGACGTCGAAGAACACAGGAACGCCGAGAATGAATGCGGCGAGGGTCAGTGCGGCGACGGTATGTTTCGGCCCCAGCCCCTGGCTGAAGCGTTGTGCCAGCGACTCGGCGCCGCCCGAGTGTTCGATCATGCGGCCAAGCATCGCGCCCAGACCGATGATGATGGTCACCGAACCCAGTACGCCGCCCATCCCGGCGGTCATCACTTTCATCACTTCGCCGGTCGGAATGCCGCTGGCCAACGCCACCAGCAGACTGACCACCAACAGCGCGACGAAGGGCTGCACCTTCGCCTTGATGACCATCAATAACAGCAGCACCACGCCGAGTACGGCAATCAGCAACAGCAGAGAGGTAGACATGAAAAAGCCTTTCGTTGGGTAAGCGTTGGGCACCGCGATCGCCGCGTGGCGATACGGGTGCGTTTCATTGTTATAAAATCGATTTCCTGGCGTTGGCGGCAGCGTTAGCGGTAAGGCTTCAGCCACCCGAGCCCGGCGGCGGTGTCGCCGCGAGGCCGGTATTCGCAACCTATCCAACCCGGATAGCCGAGCGCATCCAGCCTGTCGAACAGCCATGGATAATTCAGTTCGCCCTCGTCCGGCTCATGGCGATCCGGCACTGAGGCTATCTGGATATGTGCGTAGCGTCCGGCCAGCGTCTCCAGCAGCCCGCTGATATTGCCGTCCACTAACTGCGCGTGGAAAAAGTCGAACTGAATGAACACGTTCGGTCTTCCGATCGCCGCCACGGCTTCCGCCACCTGGTGTTGGCTGGCAAACAGGTAGTCGGGCTTGACCGGCGGGCTGAGCGCTTCGAGCAGCACCTTGACGCCGTGCGGGGCGAAGGCGTCGGCGGCATAGCGCGCATTGGCGATAAAGGTGTCGAGACAACGCTGCCGATCCGCGCCTGCAGGCACCACGCCGGCCATCAGGTGCACGCAGGGGCAGGAAAGGGCGATGGCGTAGGCCAGCGCGCGGTCGATATCGGCGCGCGCGTCCTGCTCGCGGCCCGGCAGCGCCGCCAGTCCCCATTCGCCGGCGGCGGCATCGCCGGGCGCGGTGTTGAACAGCACCTGTTGCAGGCCGTGTTCGCGCAGCTTTTCGGCCAACAGCTCGGCGGGATAGTCGTAAGGGAACAGGAATTCCACCGCGCTGAAGCCCTGTGCGGCAGCGGCGGCGAAGCGCTCGAGGAACGGCACTTCGTTAAACATCATCGATAAATTGGCGGCAAATTTAGGCATGGTTCAGCTCCGTAATTCGGCAATTTCATCATCGGTCAAATAGCGGATAGGACGATCGCCGAGGGTGAAGATCAGTCGCGCCGCATCTTCCATCTCTTCGGCATTGTCCGCCGCCGCTCGCAGGTCTTTACCGGTCACCACCGGCCCGTGGTTGGCCAGCAAAAAGGCGCGGTGGGTGGGCGCCAGGCGGGCCAGATCCTGCGCCAGCCTTTCGTCGCCGGGGCGGTAGTAGGGCACCACCGGCACCTTGCCGACGCGCATCACCACATAGGGGGTGAACGGTTTGATAGCGTTGTCGACGTCCAGCCCCTGCAGGCAAGAGAGCGCCGTGAGGTAGGTGCAATGCAAGTGCACCACCGCTTTGCATTCCGGATTGTTCAGATACAGCGCTCGGTGAAAGCTGATCTCTTTCGACGGCTTGTCGCCGGAGAGCCAGTCGCCGTTCAGGCTCACTTTAGACAGGCGATCGGCCTGCAGTTCGCCGAGACAGGAGCCGGTCGGCGTCGCCAACAGCGCGCCGTCCGGCAGCAACAGCGAGAGGTTGCCGGCAGAGCCGGTGGCGTAACCGCGTTGGAAAAACGAAGCGCCCAGGCGCACCATCTCTTCTCGTGCCTGCTGTTCGATGGTCATGGTCATACTGGAAACTCCGTTTGCGCGCGCGTGAAGAAGGCTTCATCGCCAAAATTGCCTGACTTCAATGCCAGTGAAATGGCCTGGTCGTTGGCGCGCACCCAGGGAACGCCGGGGGAAATGCTGGGGCCGATATGGAAGCCGCGAATGCCCAGCGCCTGCGTGACCACGCCGGAGGTTTCGCCGCCGGCGACAATAAAGCGGCTGAATCCCAACTGGCACAGCTGCACCACCAGCTCGGCGAACAACGCCTCCACCGCCTCGCTGGCGGCGCTACCGTACTGCCGTTGCGTTTGCTGCAGCGCTTCCGGCGCTGCGGTGGCGTAGATCAGCGGGGCAAGCGCCTCCCCGGCGTGGCGCTGCGCCCAATACGCCAACTCGACGGCGTAGGCGGTGCGCGCCTGTGGCTCGAGGCAGCGGCCGATATCGATGGCCTGCGCCGAAGCGCGTTCGCAATAGTGCGCCACCTGCCGGTTGGTCATCACAGAACACGAGCCCGACAGCACCGCCGCTTTTTCCCCCTGCGGCGCACCGGCCGCCTCTGCCGAACGTTCGCCGTTCTGCGCCCATTGCCGCGCCAGGCCGATCGCCAGGCCCGAACCGCCGGTCACCAGCTTCATCGTTTTCAACGCTTCACCCTGGATGAGCAGATGCCGTTCGTTGAGCGTATCCAGCACTGCGTAGCGCACGCCGTCCTGCGCCAATTGCCGCAGTTTCTCGCTGACCGCCTCGGCGCCGCGATCCATTTCCGCCGCCGTTACCAGCCCGCAGCGCCCGGCGGCCTGGGACGCCATCAGGCGCAGCAGGTTGCTCTCGGTCATCGGCGTGACCGGATGATGACGCATGCCGGATTCAGACAGCAGCTGCTCCCCGACGAACAGGTGGCCCTGATAGACCGTGCGGCCGTTTACCGGCAACGCCGGTGAGACAACCGTGAAACTTTCCCCCAGTGCGGCGAGCAGGGCGTCGGTCACCGGGCCGATATTGCCCTGTGCCGTGCTGTCGAAAGTGGAGCAGTATTTGAAATAGAACTGGCGGCAGCCCTGTTTTTGCAACCAGGCCAGCGCCTGCAACGACTGTTCGACCGCCTGTTCTGCCAGGCAGGAGCGCGATTTCAGGCTAATGACCGCCGCCTGTGCGTTTACCTGCGTTTCGTCTTGCGGCACGCCGTTCAGCTGCACCGTCGGCAGGCCGTTTTGCACCAGAAAACTGGCGATGTCGGTCGCGCCGGTAAAGTCATCTGCGATTACGCCGAGCAGCATCAGATTGCCTCCTTTTTCTGCGGCAGATCGATGCCGGCAAAGATTTTGATCACCGCACTGTCGTCTTCTTTGCCGTAACCGGCGTTGCTGGCGGCGGTAAACATGGTGAAAGCGGTGGAGGCCAGCGGCAGCGGGAAGTGCAGCGCCTTGGCGGTATCCGCCACCAGCCCCAGATCCTTGACGAAGATATCCACAGCTGACTTGGGCGCATAGTCACCGTCGACCACGTGACGCATGCGGTTTTCGAACATCCAGGAGTTGCCGGCGGCGTGGGTGACCACGTCGTACATCACGTCCAGCGGGATGCCGGCGCGGGCGGCCAGCGCCATGGCTTCCGCGCCGGCGGCGATGTGTACGCCAGCCAACAGCTGGTGGATGATTTTTACCGTCGCGCCCAGGCCGAGCGTCTCGCCGATGCGGTACACCTTGCCGGCGATGGCGTCCAGCACGGGTTGCAGGCGCTCGAAGGTGGCGTCGGCGCCTGCGGCCATCACCGTCATCTGGCCTTCCTCCGCCTTGGCCGCTCCGCCGGAAACCGGCGCGTCCAGCATCGGTAGCCCGTAGTCCAGCAGCCGTTGCTCGATCTGTTTGGCGTCATCGGCGGAAATGGTCGAAGAGACCATCACCGCGGTGCCCGGCTTGAGCTTTGGCGCCAGGCCTTGTTCGCCGAACAGGATCTGCTTCACCTGGGCGGCGTTCACCACCAGCAGCAGCACGGCGTCCAGCTCGCCCGCGAAGTCGCGCGCGCTGGGCGCCGTTTGTTTCGCGCCGGCCTGTTGCAGCACCGCCAGCGCCTGCGGATTCAGGTCCGCCCCGTAGGTGGTCAATCCGGCGCGGAGGCACGAGCGCGCCGCGCCCATGCCCATCGCGCCCAGCCCAATGATGCAGACGGCATATTTCCCTGGGTGTGTCATACCGCACTCCTGTTAATTTTAGTGATAATTTGTTTTGTTGTGTTAAATGTAAGCGCTTGGCGGCCGTTTATCCGCGATCTTTATCACAATAATTAACAATACGTGAGACGAGTTTTTTGTGCGGCTTCTGGCCTGTATTAACATTACTATTATGTTTTTAAATAATTTTATGCGTGTCTGGCGTCACTGCGCGCGCCGTCACGCCGTGAAAAATTAGGGCTATCGGCGAACGAAAATTGACGTAAAATCACAATTATTATCACCGCAGCAACGAGAGGGAACCGTGATACCTGTAGAACGCCATCAACAAATTCTTGCGCTGGTATCCGAACGCGGCGTCGTCAGCATCGCCGAGCTGACCGAACGGCTGGGGGTGTCGCACATGACGATCCGCCGCGATGTGCAAAAGCTGGAGGAACAGGGCGCGGTGCAATCGGTCTCGGGCGGCGTGCAGGTGCCCGAGCGGGTGGCGAGCGAACCTTCGCACCAGGCTAAAGAGGGGATGTTCAGCCGGCAGAAAATCGCCATCGGCCGGCTGGCGGCGCGGCAAATTCCCGCCAACAGCTGTATTTATCTGGATGCCGGCACCACCACGCTGGCGCTGGCGAAACAGATCGGTGAACGTGACGATTTGACGGTGGTGACCAACGACTTTGTCATCGCCTGCTTCCTGATCGAAAACAGCCAGTGCAGAATCATCCACACCGGCGGCACCGTGTGCCGGGAGAATCGCTCCTGCGTCGGCGAAGCGGCGGCGCAGGCGCTGCGTGGTCTGTTTATCGATCTGGCGTTTATCTCCGCCTCTTCGTGGAGCATGCGCGGTCTGTCGACGCCGAATGAAGACAAGGTGATGGTAAAGAAGGCCATCGTCGAGGCCAGCCGCCGCTGCATTCTGCTCAGCGACACCTCGAAATACGGCAAGATCGCGACCTACCTGGCGCTGCCGATCGCCGCCTTTGACGCCGTCATTACCGACGAGGGGTTGCCCGCCGCCGCGCGGGAAGCAATCGAGCAAGCGGGGCTTGCGTTGTTGACGGCAGGGGAAGAGTAAGAACGAACCGGAATCAGGATGAAAGTTCGCTATCGATGCCACAGGCGGGCGCTTCACTGGCCTCAAAGCCGCCGCGTTCGCGCCATTCGCGGCGTCTTTGTTCCGCCCATTCTTCGTGGAAAGCTTGCATCTCTTTTTGGTGCCGTTCCTTCATGCTCATAGGGGGTAGGTGGGATTCTGCCGTTAACAGGCGGGATTTCGATGACATATAATCCGTCCTCAATAAGCTCCTGGTTGTACAAATAATGTACGCCACGCGCGTGTTTTTTCAAGAGCGAGTCATAAATTCTGGCTAATGCCGGCCTGAGCGGTACGCTGAAAACCAATCTCGCTTGGTATTGCGCAACAAAGGTGACGATCGCCAGACCAATGCCATTAATGAAGAGCTGTTCTCGTTCATCTCGGGTGTACGCCATCCTGGTATAGGTATCAAATAAGGATCTGGCTACTTCGGCGCGGACTTCCAATGCTTTTACATCATACAGTTCCATGGCATACGCATTGTCCAATATTTCCGAGGTGGGATAAGCCCCAATAAGCCATCGACGCATCCTTAACGTCGCTTTTTTAAATCAAGGTAATACGCAGCAGCAGCGCCTGCATTTTTATAAATCGTTATTTGGTATCTATACTCTGTGGCCGGTCGCGCATTGATCTCCCTCACATCAATCTCCATTATAAAATCCTTTTTACTATTATTTTTCCTATAGTTATCTCCGTTGTGACGAACAGATTATTAACCGCGGCGGAGAAGATCCTCCAGCCGCCGATGAGGCTTATGCGCAGCGCCGCGCAAAACTAAATGCCGCTGAACCAGTTGTAGCCCTGATCTTCCCAATACCCGCCCGGATTGACGTCGCTGACGAAAATCGCGGCGATATGTTTGGCGTTTTTGAACCCCAGTTTGGTTGGCACCCGCAGCCGCAGCGGGTAGCCATAGTCCGCCGGCAGCGCCTTGCCGCCGAAATCCAGCGCCAGGATGGTCTGCGGGTGCAGCGCGGTGGCCATGTCGAGGCTGGAGTAGTAGCGATCGGCGCATTTGAAGCCGACGTAACCGGCATTCAGATCCGCCCCGACGTGCTGCAGAAAGGTGCGTAGCGGCACGCCGCCCCATTGGCCGATCGCGCTCCAGCCCTCAATGCAGATCAGACGCGTGATCTGGCTTTGCTGCGGCAGCCGCTGCAGCTGTTCCAGTGTCCAGGGGGCTTTTTTCTCCACCTTCCCGGCGACCTCAAGCCGGTAGCCGGCGAGATCGATCTCGGGGACGTTGTATTCCGGGTAAAACGCGTTGAAGGGGAAAGGGTGGGTAATCTGATCGGGCCGGTAAGTTTGTGCCAGCCGCTGGCCGCTGAACAGCCAGGCCTGCACCCGGTCGTTCCAGCGCGACATGGCCCACAGCACCTTATCCACCCGATCGCCGTCTTGCAGGTTGCAACCCGTGAGCATGGCGATACCGCCCAGCGTCAGGCCGGAACGCAACATCAGGCGGCGCTGCAGATTGACCAACTGCTTTTTTTGGTCCGGTTCCAGTTTTGGCGCGGTTGCCCGCGGCTTTTTCTCATTCATGTTTGCCACCCGTTATCATCGCCCACAGCGTTTTGGGCACGACAGCCACCATAAAGACGTGGATCGCCACGAACAGGCCGATGCCGGCCATGGCGAAGAAATGCACGTAGCGCGCGAAATCGAAGCCGCCAAACAGGGCGACCAATCCCTGCAGCTGCACCGGCTTCCAGATCGCCAGGCCGGACAGCACCAGCAATAGCCCCAGCGCCAGTACGCCGAGGTACATCAGTTTCTGAATGGCGTTATAGTGGCCATGCCGGTGGCGCAGACGCAGCGTCAACGCGAGCCAGATATCCTGCCGCAGCGCGCCGACGCGCAGCGGCAACAGATCGCGGCGAAAATGGCCGCTGAACAGGCTCCACAGCAAATAGCAGACGGCGTTGAGCGCCAATAGCCACATCACCGCCAAATGCCAACCAATCGCGCCGCCCAGCCAACCGCCCAGCGTCATCTGCGGTGGAAAGCGGAAATCGAACAGCGGCGAGGCGTTATAGATCTCCCAACCGCTCATGAACATGCACACCATGGCGAACAGGTTGATCCAATGAGTGATTCGAACCGGCCAGCGATGCACCGGCCGCGACGCGTTGGTTTTCATGGCTTGCTCCGGTTACATCGGTGGCACGGTGCCGTCTTTGCCGGCGGAAATGCGGGTGGCGATGCGCTCACCCTTATCGTTGACGGCGGAGAACAGCACGATGTGCACGCCCGGCTTCAGCAGGCTCAAATCGCCCGGATCCAGCGTCACGATCGGCACGTCTTCCGGCACGACGACGGTTTTCTGCTGGTTGCCGTAGGTGACGGTCAGGGTGCGGCCGTTGGATTTCACCAGTTTGCCGACGGTGCCGTTGGTCATGGTGTCCACTTTGCCGTCGGCGGATTCCCAGGCCGAGTGCCCTTCGCCGGTGCCGCGCAGGCTGGCGGCGAATACGTGCACCTCCAGCGCTTTAAGCGTGCCGTCCGGCTGCGGCACGGCGGCGGTGCCGATAAAGCTGTCCGGTTTGATGTCGTCCAGCGTGGCTTTGGACACGCTGAGCACTTTGGTCTGATCGTTCAGCTTGACGCTGAGTGTCTCGCCCTTGCGATCGGTCAGCTGCAGATTGCCGTCGGCCACCTGGCTGATGGTACCGCGCAGCGGCGCGATGACTTTGCCCGGCGTTTGGGCGGCGGCGGCCAGGCCGCTGGACAGCAGCAAGGTGGATAACAGTAAACCGGCTATACGATGACGGGTAATCATAACGTTCTCCTGAAATGAGTTTGCCGGTTAAGCATGGTTGAGCCATTGGGTCAGCGCCATGGCCGTTTGATGACATTAATGTCATCAAGTTTGTCCGCCGAAGCTGCTAGTATTTTTGCAGACGTAACGAGGTGGCGAGCATGCGAATACTGGTAGTTGAAGACGATATCGGCACAGGGGATTACCTGAAGAAAGGGCTGGGGGAAGCGGGGTACGGCGTCGATTTGGCGCGCAACGGCACCGACGGGCTGTTTCGCGCGTTGGAGCAGGACTACGATGCGATCGTGCTCGATGTGATGCTGCCGGGGCTGGATGGCTGGCAGATTATCGAGGTGCTGCGCAAGAAAAGCGACGTGCCGATTCTGTTTCTCACCGCCCGCGACGGCGTGCAGGATCGCATCCACGGCCTGGAACTGGGCGCGGACGATTATCTGATTAAACCGTTTTCGTTCACCGAACTGGTGCTGCGTTTGCGCACCTTGCTGCGCCGCGGGCCGGCGCGCGAAGCCGATCATTACGCCATCGCCGATCTGCAGCTGGACGTACTGCGCCGCCGGGCGGTGCGCCAGGATCAGGTGATCCCGTTGACCAACAAGGAGTTCATGCTGCTGCATCTGCTGGTGCGGCGCGAGGGCGAAGTGCTGTCGCGCACGCAAATAGCCTCTCAGGTGTGGGACATGAATTTTGACAGCGACACCAATGTGGTGGACGTGGCCATCAAACGCCTGCGCGCCAAAATAGACCGGCCGTTCGACGTCAAGCTGATCCACAGCGTGCGCGGCATCGGCTATGTTTGCGAGCCACGCTCGTGAGCGGGCGCACGTCACGTCGGCCGGTATCGCTGACGCTGCGCACCGCCACGCTGTTCGCGCTGGTGGCCGCGTTGGTGGTGAGCGGGACGGGCGGGTATCTGTATAGCGCCATGCGCCAGGAAATGACGCTGCGCAGCGATCTGCAGGTGACCGGGCGCGTAGAGTATTTCCGCCATTTGCTGGGGCAGCGCTTTCCTTTGGCGCGCCTGACCGCCAATAACGGCCTGTTTGAAAACATGCTGGGCAATGAACAGGACGTGCTGATTTTCCAAATCCCGGGACAAAAACCGCTCATCAACGTGAACCCCGCCGGGGTGGCATTGCCGCCGATCGTGCCGACGCTGGCCGGCCAGGCGCAGACGTTGGCCGCCGTGCGCGGCGGGGAAACGGCGCAGGGGGTGCCGCTGCGCGCGGCTTCCGCGATGGTGCGCCTGGAAGACGGCAGCCTGTTGCAGATCTCCGCCGTGCACGTGATGGTCAACGAACAGAAGATGCTGGCGCGCTACCTGTGGCGCATCGTCGCGGCGGTCGCGGTGGCTTTCCTGCTGATTGCGCTCCTGGGGTATGGGGTCATGCGCCGGGGATTGAAGCCGTTATGGCGCATGGCGGCGCAGGCGGCGCAGATTGCGCCCAATACGCTGTCGACGCGCCTCAGCGAGCAGGGGGCGCCGAAGGAGTTGCAGCAGCTGACCCGTTCGTTCAATGCGATGCTCGATCGGTTGAATGAAGGCTATCAGCGACTGACGCAGTTTTCCGCCGATCTGGCCCATGAGATCCGCACCCCGGTAGGGGCGTTGATGGGCCAGTGTCAGGTGGCGCTTTACCAGCCTCGCAGCGTGGAGGAGTACGAAACCCTGCTGTCGAACAATATGGATGAGCTGGAGCGCATTTCCCGCATGGTGGAAAATATCCTGTTTCTGGCGCGCGCCGGCGAGGCGCAGTCTGCGCTGAACTACGGTCGGCTGGATGTGGCGCTGGAGCTACGGCGGGTGGCGGATTACTTCGAGGGGCTGGCGGAAGAACGCGGCATCGCGCTGAGCTGCGCAGGTGAGGGAACGCTGAAGGCGGACGCGATGCTTTTCCAGCGCGCGTTGAGCAATCTGGTGGCTAACGCAGTGCGTTATGCTGACGAAAACAGCCGGATCGTCCTGCGGGCTGAACGGCGCGCCGATGCCTGGTGGGTACAGGTTATCAATCAGGGGCCGCCGATCGCGCCGGCACAGCTGGAAAAACTGTTCGATCGCTTCTATCGCGCCGATCCCGCGCGCAGCGCCGGCAATCATGCCAGTGGGCTGGGGCTGTCTATCGTGCGCGCTATCATGACGCTGCACGGCGGTGAAGTTCGCGCGCAGTGTTCCGATGGCCGGGGTTCTGCTTGCTTGACTTTTAGCCTGATATTCCCCTCATCAGTTCAATGAGCTACCGCGAATGTCTTCGCCTGTTACGGAAAACGTGACAGGCGTCATTCGTAAGTTTTTCCTTTCATTATTGTTTCCCATCGCCTTGGCTGAACCTAAAATTTAACATTTGCGACGCGGCAAACGCGTTAATTCATCGGGCTAATGCGGATGGACTGCGGTCTGTGATTACGCTCAACATTCACGTGTTATTATTTTTTTATTAAAATTTAGTCCTGCGGTCTTTTTTTGAGATGATTTTCCTTAAAATGGATAATTTGCGACACAAAAAACTAACTTTGTGGTTTTTGTCGCGTCAATATATCAATGAATGTAGTGATTGGTTAACCTTTGGTTATGGTTTGCAAGAAAAATCCTATATAAACGATGGTGAGGTGACAAAGCGTATTTCGTGGCGTTAATTGAGTGGTTTTTCTTGCCTGTGCTTGGGTATTTTCGCGAATTACCTGATTAAATATTTATTTAATATTTCATTAACATTTGACGCCAAACTATAAATGATCGCTATAGTGAAAACATGTGAATAAAATGAAATATAGATTTAATGACCATATTCTCTTTGACGCAGACACCAGAACCCTTAGCCCAACAGATTTTTCTGACGATCCTATCTCCATATCCGGTCCTTCCAAACGGTTGTTGCTGCTGTTGATTGCCCACCATGGCGAGGCCGTAGGGCGTGAACTGATATTCAAGAAGGTCTGGGACGATTACGGCATGGTGTCCAGCAATAATAATCTTAATCAGTGCGTCAGCAAATTGCGTCGGGTGATTAAAAACCTTGGCGTCGAGGATGAGGTCATTGTTACGGTTCCTAAAGTGGGTTTTATGTTGCGTGATGAGATTACCATCGAGTCTTATGAGGACGCGGAAGATATTCACGACGCGGAGCCTGCCGCGGCTGTGCCGGGATCTGCGCGCCCAGCGGCGGTCAATCCGCCGTCCGACACCGTCATCGACGGTGCCTCTTCTCATCCTGGTTATTCCCGCCGCGGGTGGCTGATGTTCAGCGCGTTGGTTCTGGGGGGGATCCTCATGGCTATTGCTATTACGGCCTATTTCAGCGGCTCGGGGGCCCGGCAGGAGAGCTACCTGGGAAAGTCAGGTAACTGTAAGGTTTTCATGTCGTTGCCTGATGCCTCGGCAACGGTCAACGCCAGCCTGAATCGGGACATTCTGACTTACGCCGCTCATCAGACGGGAGAGTGCAGCGGCGATGAGTTTTTGCTGGTGGTGCGCAGCAATCAGGTCAGGGCTTACATTTCCGGTATTTCCCGCTTATTCCTGTTGCGCTGCAAGATCTTGCGTGAACATAAAATGGAGATCTGTTCAGGGTTGGAAAGCGACAATGCCGAGTTTATTAATTGACCATTGATAGCCGCCGCCCAACGCGATTGAAAGGACGGAGGGTAGGCCAAAAATATTACAGTATTGAAATATAACGTTCGACTTTCATTTGGCGGGCTGCCGTGTGGCGTTTATCGAGAGGTATTTCTCTTTCTCTACCGCTTTCTACCTCATTATGGTGATTATGTATGGTTAAAGCCGATTATGGTGATGCGCTGCTATTTTTCGAACCCAGCTATTTAGTGAGAAAAGGAATGGAAACCTTTCTCGTTACCCGAACAAGCGACAGGTATTTTATCGATACTTTGAGGGAGTTGGAGGGGGCATTGAAAGACGAGATGCCTCGCGCGCTTATTATGGAGTTATATCATCAGAGCGAATATTTGTATGATGTATTACGCTTCGTTCTGACGGCAAAAAATGTCTGGCCGGAAATTCCCTTGGTGATTTTCACCGCTGTAGAACATCCCGGTATATTAGCGTTGTTGGCGACGGATGCGCGCATAGCTATCGTGGCGAAGAGTGATCCTTTGCATTGCCTGAATGACGCCATTGCGGCTGCGGGTGAGTTCTCCGGCTATCGTTCCCCGCATATTCGCGCCCGGCTGGTGCACACTGCAGCCGCATTATCTGACACTGAATGGCGAGTTTTGGCCATGATGGTGGCCGGTGCGTCTCCACGAAGCATCGCCAACGTGACCCGGCGAAGTTACAAAACCATAAGCTCCCATAAACTGAATATTATGCGAAAACTGGGCCTCAATCAGGCCGGATTTATGCGGCTTATTCTTACCCTGAGAACCCGATACCCTTCCTGACACGTGGCGATAAGCCTCCCTTTTCTCTACAGCGGCCGATCTTGATTGGCTGCTGCCCCCTGCGTAAATCCAATCAATCTTTTCCCTCACCGAACAGCGCCGGCGCTGAAATTTTGCACGGACATGGGAAGGGCGAACAGAGCGGATTTGCGGTTAAACAATAACCGCCTTGCAGGGGTTAAACCACAATGTGATTGTGCTTTCATCAAAGGTTTAATCCGCTTTTTAATGTGATTTTCGGGGGTTAAAACATTAATTGCGGGATTTAAATCTAAATATTTGAACTTTAATGGTTAATGATTCTTTTTTTATCGGCCGGGGATATTCTTGTGGCGTCAAGCAGACTGGCTAAATGCAGTGATGCAAACGGCTGGCTGAGGATGGACGAAAGAAAGAAAACATATTCAACATTGAAGGGAGTTATACCATGAAGAAAATGACACTGGCTCTGGCGATCGTTTCCGCCTTTGCAGCGGTCAGCACTGCTCAAGCCGCCGACGTTACCGCTCAGGCGCTGGCAACCTGGTCTGCGACCGCCAAGAAAGACACCACCAGCAAACTGGTTGTGACGCCGATTGGCAGCCTGGCCTTCAACTATGCAGAAGGCATTAAGGGTTTCAACAGCCAGAAAGGCCTGTTTGACGTCACCGTAGAAGGCGATACCACGGCCACCGCTTTCAAACTGACCTCAAAACTGGTCTCCAATACGCTGACTCAGCTGGATACTTCCGGTTCTACGCTGGAAGTCGGGGTGAACTATAACGGTGCGGTGGTCGGGAAAACGGCTGAAACCACCATGATCGACACCACCGCCGGCATTTTGGGCGGCAATCTGAGCGCCCTGTCCAATGCCTACAACCAGGCCGGCCGCACCAGCGCGCAGGATCAGTTCACCTTCAGCATCATCGGCGCGACGTCAAACGGCACCACCGCCGTCACGGATTTCAGCACGCTGCCGGAAGGTATCTGGAGCGGCGACGTCAGCGTCGAGTTCAACGCGACCTGGACTTCCTAATCCCCCCGAACGATCTGCATCTGGCAGGGGGGAGACCTCCTGCTATTTATCGCTCATCAACGCCAGTGGAATACCGCAATGACACGCTTTTCTCTCGCCGTCACCCTGATGTTAATGCTGCTGCGGCCGGCTTTGGCGCTCGATGTGGGTGAGATCAGCGCCTTCATGCCGGGCGACAGCGCGCGCCTGAGCAAGGAAATCAAAAACACCACCGACAGCGGCCGGCTGGTGACCATCAAGATCGAACGCATTTCCAGTCCCCTGGCCTCCGGTACGGTTCTCCCGATGAGCAGCCGGGATGAAATGCTGCTGTCGCCCGCCAGCCTGATCTTGCCGGCCAACGCCAGCGATGTGATCCGCTTTTACTACAAGGGGCCGAATGATGCTCAGGAGCGTTACTACCGCATCGTTTGGTTCGATCAGGCGCTGAGCGAGGCGGGGCAAAACTCCGCTCGGCGTAATGCCGTGGCCACCACGTCGGCGCGTATCGGCACCATTTTGGTGGTGGCGCCTCGGCAGGATCGCTTCGCCTATCAGTTCGCCAATGGGCGGATCAAAAACACCGGCAACGCCACGTTCAAAGTGGTGGCCTACGGCAATTGCCGGAACAAGCAAGACGGCAGCGACTGCAAGGAAAACTATTTCGTGATGCCGGGGAAGGATCGCGCCTTCAGCAAGGTTGACGTCAACGATAAAAAAGGACGCGTCGCGCTGTGGCATGGCGAACAGTTTATCCCGGTGAAGTAATGCGCGCGTTATCCACGATGGATGCAAAACAATCACGCAAGGAGTGGCATGTGAACGCTGTGCTGTTGAGAACGCTTTTGGCTGCCGGTGCGCTGGCGCTCCCGACGCTGTTGCCTGGCCGGATGGCGATGGCGGCCGGTTTGACGCAGATTAACGGCGTGCTGATCCCGCACACTTTCAGCCTGGCGTTGCGCGAGGGGATGAGTATTCCGCTGTTGTTGCATTATGAAAAGAGCGATGGCGTCAAAGACGACAGCCGCATCGGCCATGCCTTTCTCTACCTGGATCAGGACCGGCTAAAGATTCGTCGGGTGACGCTGGAGGATAACGACGACGGCGCCCGGCTGACGGCGGCGATTGCCGGCCAGCTGCAGGCTTTGCAGGATGCGCCATTCGATCGGCAGCAGCATATCCGGGTCGCGGACGACGCCTGGCTGGCGCTGGATTTCCGGCAGCTCAACCTGCAGCTGGTGGTGAAAGAATCCGCCTTGGGAACGGTACTGCGCGCCCGCTCCAGCGACATCGGCGCGTCCAGCGTGGATGCCGTAAGCAGCACGCTGGATTATAACCTCGGGGTCTACGATAACCGGGCCCGCGCCAGCGAAGGCAATACCTCCAGTTATTTATCGCTCAACAGCGTCACGGCGTTGCGTGAACACCACGTGGAGTTGAACGGTTCCATCTACGGTATCGGCAGCGGCGATGAAAACGCCACGCTGTACAAAGCGATGTACGAGCGTGATTTCGCCGGCCGCCGTTTCGCCGCCGGCATGCTGGACAGCTGGAATCTGCAGTCGCTGGGGCCGGTCACGACCATCAACTCGAGCAAGATTTATGGTCTGTCCTACGGCAACCGCGCCAACTCGACGGTATTCGATAATTCCCAATCGCTGACGCCGATCGTGGTTTTTTTCCCCTCGGCCGGCGAGGTGCATCTGTCGCGCGACGGGCGGCTGCTCAGCGTACAAAACTTCACGATGGGCAACCATGAAGTGGACACCGGCAGTTTGCCCTACGGTATCTATGACGTAGAGGTGGAGGTCGTGGTCAACGGCAAAGTGGTCGATAAACGCATGCAGCGAGTGAATAAATTGTTCAGCCCCAATCGCGGTGCGAATGCGCCGCTGGCCTGGCAATTCTGGGGCGGGATGCTGCGCATGGACGACTGGCGCGGCGAACGGGAACGCCACCGCCCGGCAAAGGACTCTTATTTGCTTGGCGCTTCGGCTACCGGCAATCTGCAAACGCTTAATTGGGCGCTGTCGGGGTATTCGTTTGACGGCAACGCCGTCGGCGAGAGCCGCGTCAGCCTGCCGGTGACCGAGTCGATTCAGATCAACCTGCAAAATATGGCGGCCTCCGATCGCTCCTGGAGTTTGGTCAACAGCGTCAGCGCCGCGTTGCCCGGCGGCTTCAGCAGCGTATGGATCAATCAGGAGAAAACGCAGATTGGCGATCGTCTGTTGCAAAATGACGCCTATAACCGCGCCGTTGGCGGCAGCCTTAATCTGGGGGCGCTGTGGTCTCCGCTGGGCACTCTGAGCGCCAGCTACAACGACGATAAGAAGAACGACAGTCACTATTACAACGCCGACTATTACCAGAACATCTTTACCGGCCGCTTCGGCACGCTGGGCGTACGTGCGGGCGTGCAACGCTACAACAACGGCAGCAGCAACGCCAATACCGGCAAGTACATCGCGCTCGATTTTTCACTGCCGATGGGCAACTGGCTCAGCGCCGGCGTTTCCAATCAAAACGGCTACACCACCGCCAACCTGGCGGCGCGCAAGGACATCAAGGACGGGCCGATCCGCACCCTGGGCGCCAACCTGTCGCGGGCGATTTCCGGTGATACCCGCGGCGACAATAGCTTCAACGGTGGCGGCTATGCGCGCTTCGACACCAAGTATTCGGCCGGTACGCTCAACGTCAGCAGCTCCGCCGACGGCTACGTTAACAGCAGCCTGACCGCGAGCGGCAGCATGGGCTGGCAAGGGCGTGATATCGCCATCAGCGGCCGCAACGAAGGCAACGCCGGGATCATCTTCAACACCGGCATTGAAAACGACGGTCTGCTGACCGCGCGGGTTGACGGCCGGATGGTGAAACTGAGCGGCAATAAGAACTACCTGCCGTTGTCGCCTTACGGCCAGTACGACGTTGAGTTGATGAACAACAAAAACTCGGCGGAGAGTTTCGACATCGTGACCAAACGCAAGAGCAAGCTCACTTTGTATCCGGGCAACGTGGCGGTGATCTCGCCGGAGATCAAACAGATGGTGACGGTATTCGGCCGCATCAAGGCGGAGGACGGCACGCTGCTGGCCAACGCCTATATCAAGAACCATATCGGCCGCACCCGCACCGATGAGAAAGGCGAATTTATCATGGACGTCGACAAGAAATTCCCGGTTATCGATTTTACCCACGGCGGCAATCAGACATGCGAAGTGGATTTGGATCTCAGCAAGGCGCAAGGCGCCGTGTGGGTCGGCGACGTGATCTGCACCGGGCTGAAAACCTATGCGGGCAATATGTCATCCGGGGAGTCTGACCATGAGAGCTAACGTTGCGCTGTTGTTGTTGGCGCTGGCCGCCCCCGCACTGCAGGCGGCGGTCAGCCAGACCAACTGGCCGGATGCGGCGGTAATGAAATTTGTCTTCGTGGAGAACAACGCCGACGACAACTTTTTCGTCACGCCGGCCGGCGGGCTGGATCCGCGCATGACCGGCGCCAATAAGTGGACCGGGCTGAAATACGGCGGTTCCGGCACTGTTTATCAGCAGAGCCTGGGGTACGTGGATAATGGTTACAACACGGGGCTGAATGCCAACTGGCGCTATGACATGTGGCTGGAAAATGCGCCGATAAAGAATCCGTTCCTCGGCCTGCGCTGCATCAACTGGTATGCCGGTTGCAATATGGATACCAGCTTGATCCTACCGCAGACTACCGACGAAAAGGGGTTTTACGGCGCCGTGGTCACGCCCGGCGGCGCAAAATGGATGCACGGCATGATGTCGCCGAGCTTCTATCAATATCTGAAGCAGATGGCGGCGGGCGAAGCTTTCAGCATGCAGATCAACGGCTGCCAAACGTCGGTGGCTTACGACGCCGCGGCCGGCGGCCGCTGTCGGGATCAGGCCAGCGGCAGCTGGTACAAGCGCACCGTCACGCACAGCAAGGCGGCGCACCTGCGTTTTATCAACACCAACGCCGTCTCGGAGGTGTTCGTCAACAGCGACGGGGTGCCGATCATCGGCGAGGGCAATGCCGATTGCAAGAACCAGACCATCGGCGCCCGCTCAGGCATCATGTGCAAAATGGTCAGCTACGATTTGCAGACCGACGGCAGCGTGAGCAATACCTCGATTCATATTTTCCCGGCGATTAACCATGCGGCGCTGTCCTCTGCGGTGAACGCCGCCGATCTGCAGTTCAGTCTGAACGGCAACACCTGGAAAAACACGTCGGGCACCGGCAGCTACTATACGTTTAACGAGTTGAAGAGCAGCAACGCGGTCTATGTGTTCTTCTCCAGCAACTTCTTCAAACAGATGGTCGCGCTGGGGATTTCCGACAGCGGCACCCGCGATCTGATCAATTTCCGTTTTCAGAACACCACCTCGCCGGAGTCGGGATGGTATGAGTTTTCTACCTCAAACCAGCTGATTATCAAGCCGCGCGATTTCAGCATCAGCATTATTTCTGATGATTACGACAACAGCCCACACCGTGAAGGTTATGTCGGCCCGGCGGAGCCGGCGCTGGAGTTCGGCTACTTCGTGACCACCAGCGGCAAAACCGCCGCCGATCGGGTAAGGGTGATGGCGACCGGGCCGACTCAGGCGATCAACGGGGTGAACTATTGCCTCTTTTCTTCTGCGGATAACAGTACCCGGGTGCCGTTCCCCGCCACCCTCGGCATCACCACCAGCACCAACGGCCAGCAGAGCTTCGCCGCCGGCTGCGATGGCCAGTGGCACGACATGACCAATGCGCTCTGGAGCAGCACGCCGTGGAATGATATCTCCGGCGAAGTGGGGGTGCTGAACAAGACCCGCGTGACCTTTAGCATTCCGATGAACAATCCGATCTCGCTGAGAACCGTCGACGGCAACGGTTGGTACGGCGACGTCAGCGCCGCCGGTGAAATTCATGTCGAAGCCACCTGGCGCAACATCAATTGAGGGCAGGGCGTGAAACTTGTGCTGATAGGGTTACTGTGTTTGTCCTTCCCCTTTACCACCGCCGCGATCAATGTCGGTACCCTGACGTTTGCCATGGATCAGGATCGCTCATTCACCGCCAAGCGGGTATTGAATAACAACCGCAGCGCGCGCCTGTATCAGGTGAGCATTCGCGCCATCGATCGGCCAGGGGAGGGCGAGGTGCGCAGCCGGCCGGCGGACGGCGAGCTGCTGTTCGCGCCGCGCCAGCTGACGCTGCAGGCCGGGCAGGCGGAGTACTACAAGTTTTTCTACCGCGGGCCGCAGGATAATCGCGAGCGTTATTACCGGGTATCATTTCGCGAAGTGCCGACCCGATTGTTCGAGCCGGGGCCGCGTCGGGGCGCCGGCGTCAACCTGGAGCCGATCGTGGTGATGGACACCATTCTGGTGGTGCGCCCGCGTCAGGTAAACTTTGCCTATCGGCTCGATACCCAGCGCGGTACGCTCACCAACACCGGCAACACCTACTTCAAGTTCCTGCTCAAGCCGGGTTGCAACAGCACGGATGAAGAGGGCGTCACCGAATACCTGCGCCCCGGCGATACGCTGACCCATGCCGGTATTCGGCTGAAGGGGCAGAAATTCATTATCTATAACGACAAATTTATCAGCGTCGATCGCAGCTGCCTCGATTAACGCGGCGGAATGGCAAAGCGGAAGCAGGCGCCGCTTTGCGCTTGTTCGATCAGCTGAATATCGCTGTCGTGCAGCTGCAGAATGCGTCGCACGATCATCAGGCCCAGTCCGCCGGCAGGGCGCCGGGCGCCGCTCAGGACAGACGGGCGCACGAACAGATCGGCGCGCAGCGTCTGGGGAATGCCGGGGCCGCTGTCGCTGACCTGCACCATCACCCGATCGTCCTGCCGCCACAGCCGCACGCCGATGTCGCCGCCGGGCGGCGTATGGCGAATGGCGTTGTCCAACAGGTTGGTCAGCACCCGCTCAATCATGCTGAGATCGGCGAACACCGGCGGAATGCCGGGGGGAATGTCGGCATGCAGCCGCTGGTTGCGCGCCTCCGCCGCCAGCTCGAACTTTTGGAACACGTCCTGCAACAGCTCGCTGAGGGAGAAGGGCTCTTTCTGCGGCTTCACCACGCCGTACTCCAGCCGCGCCAGCTCGAACAGCTCCTGCGCCAGCTTGCCCACTTTGCGGCTCTGCGCCAGCGCGATCTCCAGATAGCGCCGCCGATCGGCTTCGCTCAGGGTGGCGGCCTTGACCGACAGCGTCTCCAGGTAGCCATGCAGCGAGGTGAGCGGGGTGCGCAGATCGTGCGAGACGTTGGCGATGAATTCACGCCGCAGCCGATCCTGCTGTGCCAGCGTTTGCCACTGTTCGGCAAGGCGCTGCGCCATGCGGTGGAAGGCCTGCTGCAGCTGGCTGACTTCGTCGCGCCCGGCCCGTACCGCCGGCAGCGCCGCGTAGGCCTGCACCGCCTCGATGCCGCCGCTGTCCAGCGCGCTGACCTGCCGGGTCAGGCGACGGATCGGGCGCGTCACCCAGTAAAACGCGAAACCGCCGGCCAGCAGGCTGAACAGCACCATTAGCCCGGAGGTCCACAGCGCCATCCTGACCGCCGAGTTGAACTGGGCGTTGCTGGCCAGCGCCGTGTACTCTTCGCCGAGCAGCACCACGTACAGATAGCCTTCGATCCGGCCATCGACCTTAAGCGGCGCGACGCTGAACACCTTGCGCCCGTCCGCGCTGCGCGGATCGTCGCCATACACCGGCATCGGCGCGCCACCGAGCAGCGCCTGCAGCGGCGGCAGCGCGACCCGCTGCCGCTTCAGATGCCCGGCCGGCGCGGCGTTGCCGATAATCGTGCCCTGTTTGTCGAGCAGGTAAACCTCAACGCTGGGATTCACCGCCATCAGCTGATCGAACAGGGTATGCACCGCCTGCGGATCCGGCCCGTTCACCCCCAGCAGCGGGTTGCTGTCGGCAATATGCTGCGCCAGGTTGCCGGACAGGCGCTGGATCACCGCCTGGCTGTACTGGGTGCTGCTGCGCACCTGCATCCAGCCGGAAAAGGCGCAGCCGATGACGATCAGCAGCGCGAAGATCAGCGTGAGGCGTTGCGCTAACGTAAGGTTTTTCATGGCTCACTCTTGCGGCGCGGCCGCGAATTTATAGCCCATGCCCCACACCGTGAGGATGCGCTCGGGTTCCGCCGGGTTGCGCTCGATCTTGATGCGCAGCCGGTTGATATGGGTGTTGACGGTGTGCTCATACCCCTCGTGCTGATAGCCCCAGACCTGATTCAACAGGCTCAGGCGCGAGAACACCTGGCCCGGGTGGCGGGCGAAAAAATACAGCAGGTCGAATTCGCGCGGCGTCAGCTCGACCGGCTGCTGGTGCAGGTGCACTTCGCGGGCGATGGGGTCGATGGTCAGATCGTTGAAGCTGAGCACGCCGGCGTCCATGCGCAGGTTGCGGCTCATCGCCTCCTGGCGGCGAAACAGCGCCTTGACCCGCGCCACCAGCTCCAGCATGGAGAAGGGTTTGGCCAGATAGTCGTCGGCGCCCAGTTCCAGCCCCAGCACGCGATGCACCTCGCTGGAGCGCGCGCTGGTGATGATGATCGGCGTGTAGCGCGTCATGGTGCGCGCCCGGCGGCAAATCTCCAATCCGTCCACGCCCGGCAGCATCAGATCGAGGATGAGGGCATCCCAGCCGCCCTGTTCCAGCATCGCCATGCCCCGGTTGCCGTCGGCGGCGTGGCTGATGGCGTAACCCTCGTCGCGCAGATGCAGCTGCAGCAGTTCGGCGATGTCGCCGTCGTCCTCGACGATCAAAATTCGTTTTGGCTTTTCCATTCTCATTACCGCTGATTGCCCGTTTCTCTCTGAAGTCTACACAACCCCCACCGGCGGAGTTATCACATTTTATTTAACTTTGCGTGAGGTCTTGGGGAACAAATCCGGCGAATACTCGGCTCATCGCATCGTTAGCTGGCAGGAATCTTTATGAGCCTCACTCTCACCCCGGAACAACGACAGACGGTGCATCCGCTGTGGCTGCGGTTGACGCACTGGCTGAATGCGCTGGCGATGCTGATCATGATGACCAGCGGCTGGCGCATCTACAACGCCTCACCGCTGTTCAACTTCAGCTTTTTCAATGAGCTGACGCTCGGCGGCTGGCTGGGCGGCGCGCTGCAGTGGCACTTCGCCGGCATGTGGCTGTTCGGCGTCAACGGGCTGTGCTACCTGCTGATCAACCTGGTCAGCGGGCGTTTCAAACGCAAATATTGGCCGCTCAGCCCACGGCAGTTTCTCGCCGATGCAGGCGCTGCGCTGCGCGGCAGGCTGCAACACGCCGACCTGCGTCACTACAACATGGTGCAACGCGTGGCCTATCTGTCGGTGATGATCCTCGGCGCGTTGAGCGCGCTGTCCGGGCTGGTGTTGTGGAAATCGGTACAGTTTCCGCTGTTGCGCACGCTGCTCGGCGGTTATGAGGCGGCGCGCTATATCCACTTTTTTGCCATGTCGGCGCTGGTGGCCTTCGTCGCGATCCACCTGGTGATGGTGGCGCTGGTGCCGCGGACGCTGCTGGCCATGCTGCGCGGACGCTAAGGAGTGAATGATGGAAAAGGATAAACGGATCATGACGATCATTGAAGGGCAGGAGATCGTCAAAGAAGCGCAGCGGCTGTTGAGCGCGCCTTCGCGCCGCCGCTTTCTGCGCAATGGCCTGACGCTGGGCGGCATCGCCATGCTCACCGGCTGCGATCTCAGCGATAACGCCAACGTCGAACAGGCGCTGAGCCGCATCTCGCGCTTTAACGATCGGGTACAGGGCTGGCTGTTCAATGGCGATCGCCTGGCGCCGGTCTACCCGGAATCGATGATCACCCGGCCGTTCCCGTTCAACGCTTTCTACGCCGAGGAGGACGCGCCGGACATCAACGGCGACGACTACCGGCTGGAAGTGGCCGGGCGGGTGCAGGACAAACGCGCCTGGAGCCTGCCGCAGCTGCACCGGATGGCGCAGGTTAGCCAGGTGACGCGCCATATTTGCGTCGAGGGCTGGAGCGCCATCGGCAAGTGGGGCGGCGTGCCGTTCGCGACCTTTCTCAAGGCGATCGGCGCGGATCTGAGCGCTCGCTACGTCAGCTTCAAATGCGCCGACGACTACTACACCAGCATCGACATGGCCACCGCGCTGCATCCGCAGACGATTATTGCGCTGACCTATGACGGCCAGATCTTGCCGCGCAAGTATGGCTACCCGATGAAGCTGCGCATGCCGACCAAGCTGGGCTACAAGAATCCGAAACACATTCAGGTGATCGAGGTCACCAACCGCTTCCCGGGCGGTTACTGGGAAGACCAGGGTTACAACTGGTTTGGCGGCAGCTGAGGCGGCCGCAGGCCATTCTCCGGCACTTCGGTGCCTTTGACATGACGGAAGGAAATACCATGAAAAAGTTATTCGCAATGATGATGTGCAGCGCGCTGATGCTGGGCGTGGCCGGCGCCAACGCCGCGGACGGCATGAGCAAAGACGCGATGAAAAAGGACGGCATGAGCCAGATGTCGCACGACGGCATGGCAAAAGACGGCATGAAGAAAGAGTGCATGGGTAAGGAGTGCATGAAGCAAGACAAGATGGGCAAAGACGCCATGAAAAAGGATGGCATGGCGAAAGACGGTATGGCCAAACACGGCATGAAGAAAGACGAAATGAAGAAGGACGCGATGGGGCACTAAGCCGCCGCACCCCGCGGCCGCAAGCGGGCGATCCGCGGCGGCCGTGGGCAACATAAGGAGAGAGGATGATGCTGGCGACATGGCTGCGGCGCTTTCAGCGCTCGAACGGGGACGTTATCTTTATGCGCGCGGCGCTGGTGGTGATCTTCGCCGCCTTCGGTTACGCCAAGTGGTTTGATTACGAGGCGCAGGGGCTGGTGCCGCTGATCGGCAACAGCCCGCTGCTGAGCTGGATGCATCAGGCGTTCGGCATCCGCGGCGCCAGCTATGCGCTGGGCGTCGCCGAATGGAGCTTCGGTTTGCTGCTGCTGGCGGGATTCTGGTCGCGGCGGCTGGGGTTGCTGGGGGCGATCGGTTCGACGGTGACCTACCTGACCACGCTGACGCTGATCTTTTCCACGCCGGGTGCCTGGGAGCCTTCCGCCGGCGGTTTCCCGGCCATGGCCGGGGCCACCAGTTTTTTAATCAAGGATCTGGTGTTGCTGGCCGGTTCCCTGGTGCTGCTGAAAGCCGACTTGCCGGCCGAGCGGGCATAAAAAAGGGCGTAGCCTGGCTACGCCCTCTCGTTATTTATCGACCGTCACATATCCGGGAAGGTCAGGGTGCCCCCCGGCGCTTCGCGATGAATGTGCAGGAAGTTCAGGTGTTTCTCGTACTGGTCGAGGATATCGCCAATCACCTGTTCCTTGCTGTAGTCCATCAGGTCGTTTCCTTGAGTGCCTTCCATCAGGAAGGTTTCCAGCCGGTAGTAGTGCGACTTGCCGGAGCGGGCGCGGTAGGTGAAGCCCGGCACCGAATAGCGCATCGGCCAGATCTGATAGATAAAGTTCTGTTCCTCGCCCAGATGCACCAGCAGCTCCAGGTGGTTCAGACGCTCGTCTTCAGTCGGCGGCACTTCGCTGAACTCCACTTTTGCGCCGCGTAACTCCAGCTCGCGCGCCACGTCCTGCATCGCCGGGCGGCAAACCTTATCCAACATTTTCTGTGTGTACTGGGTGCCCGGGTAGTTCATCACCCGCGACAGACG
This sequence comes from Apodemia murphyi, assembly GCA_018237385.1. Taxonomy (NCBI): domain Eukaryota; kingdom Metazoa; phylum Arthropoda; class Insecta; order Lepidoptera; family Riodinidae; genus Apodemia; species Apodemia murphyi. The sequence continues at coordinate 128,084 of DWQP01000003.1, read as the reverse complement.
CTGTTTCCAGTTGAGCACGTCGTGGCTGGAGATCGGCACCGGCGCCAGGGTGCTGAGCGCGCTGGCCTTGCGGTAGTCTTCCACCCGCAGCGATTTATACAGCCCGGCCATTACGAAGAAGATCACGAAGCTGAATGGCAGGCCCATGATCACCGTGGTTTTCTGCAGCGCCGGCACGCCGTCGGTCATCAGCATGCCGATGGTCAGCAGGCCGATAGCCACCGACCAGAAAATCCGCAGCCAGTTCGGCGCATCATTATTGATGTCGGCCAGGCGCGAGGTGAAGTTGCCCAGCACCAGCGAGCCGGAGTCCGCCGAGGTGACGTAGAACAGCAGGCCGGTGATGGTGGCCACCGAGGCGCTGAAGGTGAAGCCGGGGTATTGCGCCAGCAGGCTGTAGAAGCCGCGCTCCGGGAACTGCATCACTTCCTGCGCAAACTCGGCGTTGCCGTGAATGATCTGGTAGAGCGCGCTGTTGCCGAAGATAGACAGCCACAGCAGGGTGAACACGAACGGTATGATCAGCGTGCCGACCACGAACTGGCGAATGGTGCGCCCGCGCGAGATGCGCGCCAGGAACAGGCCGACGAACGGCGACCACGCCACCCACCAGGCCCAGAAGAACAGCGTCCAGTTGTTCATCCACTCCACCGGCCGATCGAAGGCGAAGCTGTTGAGCGTCATGCCCATAAAGCGATTGACGTAATCGCCGACGTTGAGCACCAGCGCGTTGAGCAGGAACTCGGTGTCGCCGAAGAACAGCACGAACAGGATCAGGCCGAGCGCCAGCAGCACGTTCAGCTCGGACAGGATGCGGATGCCCTTGTTGACGCCCGAGGTGACCGAGATGGTGGCCATGATCACCGACAGCAGGATCAGCGATCCCTGTACCGTCAGGTTTTCCGGGATTTCGAACAGCACCTTGAGGCCGTAGTTGAGCTGCACCACGCCGATACCCAGCGTGGTGGCGATGCCGAAGATGGTGCCGAGCACCGCGGCGATGTCCACGCTGTGGCCGATCGGGCCGTTGATGCGTTTACCGAAGATCGGGTACAGCGCCGAGCGGATGGTCAACGGCAGATTGTAGCGATAGCTGAAGTAGCCGAGGGCGATGCCCATCAGCGCATACATCGACCAGCCGGTCAGGCCGTAGTGGAACAGCGTCCAGACCATCGCCTGGCGCGCGGCTTCCAGCGTTTGCGCGTCACCTTCCGGCGGCATCATGTACTGGGTCACCGGCTCGGCGACCGAGAAGAACATCAGGTCGATGCCGATGCCGGCGGCGAACAGCATCGCCGCCCAGCTCATCAGGCTGAATTCCGGCTTGGACTGCTCCGGCCCGAGCTTGATCGAACCGAAGCGCGAAGCGGCGATAAACACCACGAACACGATGTACAGCGTCGCCGCCAGCAGGTAGTACCAACCGAAGGTGGTCGACACCCAATTCAGCGTGCGGGTGATCCACTGCCCGGAGAAGTCGGTGAAAAAGATGGTCATCAGCGAGAAGGCCAGGATCAGCCCTGCCGAGGTGAAGAAAACCACAGGGTTCAGGCGGTCCTGCTGCGGTTTGGAGGAGGTTTCGTGGGTTGTCATCGTCATCCTCTGAACTGAGAAAATCGTGCCGCTCCGTATTCCGGGGCGCGTTGGCCTCTGAAAAACGGGCGAATGAAGGCGGCGGCCGTCTCCGCAGAGGAGGGCCTGAATGATGCCGCTTTCGCCTGTTAATGAAGCGCCGGCGCGCTTCGCGGCGGGAACCGCTTACAGCCACTGATTTTGGTCAGATTCGTTAATTACCTCACAAAAATCAGCCAGTTCCACAACCAGATAGTACAAGTTTTTAACCAGGCGGCAATAAAATATATTCAATTTTTATTGAACGTTCAATCAAAAAAAAGTTTAATAGTCCTCATGATGACCTGAATCACGGGCGAAACGGCAGTGAAATTTGCCCGCTGAGATAAGGCCGAAGTCGGTTTTGTGAGAGTCGAAATATGCCAAAGGTAGGAATGCAGCCAATCAGAAGGCAGCAGTTGATTGATGCCACGCTCGCCGCGGTAAACGAAGTGGGAATGCATGACGCCACCATCGCGCAGATCGCGCGGCGGGCCGGCGTTTCCAACGGCATCATCAGCCATTATTTCAAGGACAAGAACGGCCTGCTGGAAGCCACGATGCGCTATCTGATCAGCCATCTGGGCGAGGCGGTGAAGCTGCGCTTGCAGGCGCTGAACGATAACAGCCCGGCGGCGCGGCTGCAGGCGATCGTCGCCGGCAACTTCGACGACAGCCAGATCAACAGCGCGGCGATGAAGACCTGGCTGGCCTTCTGGGCCAGCAGTCTGCACCAACCGCAGCTCAACCGGCTGCAGCAGGTGAACGGCCGCCGGCTCTATTCCAATCTGTGCGCCGAGTTTCGCCGCGTCATGCCGCAGCCGCAGGCGCGGTTGGCGGCCAAGGGGCTGGCGGCGCTGATCGACGGACTGTGGCTGCGCAGCGCGCTGCGCGGCTCGGCGTTCAATCAGGCGCAGGCGCTGGCGCTCACGACCGAATACATCACGTTCCAACTCCGGGGGCAGACGCCGCCCGGAGGATAACTCAAGGAGATCCTATGTCCCGTTTTGGCTTGCAGAAGCTCTATATTCATGGCGCCTATGTAGACAGCACCGCTGGAAAAACCTTCAACGCCATTAACCCGGCGAACGGCGAAGTTCTGGCTGAAGTCCAGTCCGCCGGCGCTGAAGACGTCGATCGTGCGGTGGCCAGCGCGGCCAGCGGGCAGAAGGTGTGGGCGGCGATGACGGCAATGGCGCGCTCGCGCATCCTGCGTCGCGCGGTGGATATTCTGCGCGAGCGCAACGATGAGCTGGCGGCGCTGGAAACGCTGGATACAGGCAAAGCGATGTCGGAAACCACTGCGGTGGACATCGTCACCGGCGCCGACGTGCTGGAGTATTACGCCGGCCTGATCCCGGCCATTGAAGGCGAACAGATCCCGCTGCGCGAAACCTCATTCGTTTACACCCGCCGCGAACCGCTGGGCGTGGTGGCCGGCATCGGCGCCTGGAACTACCCGATTCAGATCGCGCTGTGGAAGTCCGCGCCGGCGCTGGCGGCGGGCAACGCGATGATCTTCAAACCGAGCGAAGTCACGTCGCTGACGGCGCTGAAGCTGGCGGAAATTTACACCGAAGCCGGCTTGCCGGACGGCGTGTTCAACGTGGTGACCGGCAGCGGGGCGGAGGTGGGGCAGTACCTGACCGACCATCCGGGCATCGCCAAAGTCTCTTTCACCGGCGGGGTGAAAACCGGCAAGAAGGTGATGGCCAACGCGTCGGGATCGACGCTGAAAGAAGTCACCATGGAACTGGGCGGCAAGTCGCCGCTGATTATCTTCGACGACGCCGATCTGGATCGCGCCGCCGATATCGCCATGATGGCCAACTTCTACAGCTCCGGCCAGGTGTGCACCAACGGTACCCGCGTCTTCGTGCCGGCGGCGCTGCAGGCGCAGTTTGAGGCGAAAATCCTCGAGCGCGTGAAGCGCATTCGCCTCGGCGATCCGACCGATCCGCAGACCAACTTCGGGCCGCTGGTCAGCTTCGCACACATGGAGTCGGTGCTGCGCTTTATCGAGAGCGGCAAGAACAGCGGCGCGCGCCTGCTGTGCGGCGGCGAACGCGTTACCCGCGGCGAATTCGGCAAGGGCGCTTACGTGGCGCCGACGGTATTCAGCGACTGCCGCGACGACATGGAAATCGTGCGCGAGGAGATCTTCGGGCCGGTGATGAGCATTCTCAGCTACCAGAGCGAAGAGGAAGTGGTGCGCCGCGCCAACGATACCACCTTCGGCCTGGCCGCCGGAGTGGTGACCAACGATCTGGCCCGCGCGCACCGCGTGATCCACCAGCTGGAAGCCGGCATTTGCTGGATCAACACCTGGGGCGAGTCGGCGGCGGAAATGCCGGTCGGCGGCTACAAGCAGTCCGGCGTCGGCCGCGAGAACGGCCTGACTACGCTGGAACACTACACCCAGATCAAATCGGTGCAGGTCGAGCTGGGCGATTACGCCTCGGTATTCTGATCTTCCCGTCGTCTTTCGAGCCGCAGCCGCGTTGGCTGCGGCCGACAATCCTCAGAGAGCCAAATACACCGCCTGTTGTGGATCCGCGCTTCGCGTTTTCGTCTCATGCAGGCCTTTAAAGTAAGGAGATAATGAATGGAATTTGACTACATCATTATCGGTGCCGGTTCCGCCGGCAACGTGTTAGCCACCCGATTGACCGAGGACGCCGACGTCAGCGTCCTGCTGCTGGAAGCCGGCGGCCCGGATTACCGGATGGATTTCCGTACCCAGATGCCGGCCGCGCTGGCGTTTCCGCTGCAGGGCCGCCGCTATAACTGGGCGTATGAAACCGATCCTGAGCCGCACATGAACAACCGCCGGATGGAATGCGGCCGCGGCAAAGGGCTGGGCGGTTCGTCCCTGATCAACGGTATGTGTTACATTCGCGGCAACGCGATGGACTTCGATAACTGGGCCAAGGCGCCGGGTCTGGAAGACTGGACTTATCTGGACTGCCTGCCGTATTTCCGCAAGGCGGAAACCCGCGATATCGGCCCGAACGATTACCACGGCGGCGAGGGCCCGGTGAGCGTCACCACGCCGAAAGCCGGCAACAACGAACTGTTCCACGCCATGGTGGAAGCCGGCGTGCAGGCGGGTTATCCGCGCACCGACGATCTGAACGGTTACCAACAAGAAGGTTTCGGCCCGATGGATCGCACCGTGACGCCGAAAGGGCGCCGCGCCAGCACCGCCCGCGGTTATCTGGATCAGGCGCGTTCGCGGCCGAACCTGAAAATCGTTACCCATGCGCTGACCGACCATATCGTGTTCGACGGCAAGCGTGCGGTGGGCGTCAAGTATTTGCAGGGCGACAGCAATCAGCTGACTCACGCCACAGCACGGCGCGAAGTGCTGCTGTGCGCCGGTGCCATCGCCTCGCCGCAGATCCTGCAGCGTTCGGGCGTCGGCCCGGCGGCGCTGCTGAACAGCCTGGATATCAAGGTGGTGCACGATCTGCCGGGCGTCGGGGAAAACCTGCAGGATCACCTGGAGATGTACCTGCAGTACGCCTGTAAGAAACCGGTGTCGCTGTACCCGGCGCTGCAATGGTTCAACCAGCCGAAGATCGGCGCGGAATGGCTGTTCAACGGTACCGGCGTCGGCGCCAGCAACCAGTTCGAGGCCGGCGGTTTCATCCGCAGCCGCGCAGAGTTCGCCTGGCCGAACATTCAGTATCACTTCCTGCCGGTGGCGATTAACTACAACGGCAGCAACGCGGTGAAAGAGCACGGTTTCCAGGCGCACGTCGGCTCGATGCGTTCGCCGAGCCGCGGCCGGGTGCAGGTGAAATCGAAAGATCCGCGCCAGCACCCGAGCATTCTGTTCAACTACATGGCGACCGAACAGGATTGGCAGGAGTTCCGCGACGCTATTCGCATCACGCGCGAGATCATGGCGCAGCCGGCTTTGGACGAATACCGTGGCCGCGAGATAAGCCCGGGCCCGGAGGTGCAGACCGACGAACAGCTGGACGCTTTCGTGCGCGAGCACGCCGAAACCGCCTTCCACCCGTCCTGCTCGTGCAAGATGGGCGAGGATGAGATGGCGGTGGTCGATGGGCAGGGCCGGGTACACGGCATGGAAGGATTGCGGGTGGTGGATGCGTCGATCATGCCGCTGATCATCACCGGCAACCTGAACGCCACCACCATCATGATCGCCGAGAAGTTAGCCGATCGCATTCGCCAGCGCGCGCCGCTGCCGCGCAGCACCGCCGACTATTACGTCGCCGGCGATGCGCCGGTGCGCAAGCAGTAACCGACACGCCCTCTCGCCGTTGAGGGGGAGGGCCGCCGTAGCAAGCAACCCCTCTCCATATGCTCTTCCCCAAGGCGAGGGGGCAACTCCCTTTATTCCTTATCTCATCATGCCGCCGGCAGCGAGATCGCCTGATCGAAACTGGTGGGCGTCGCCATACGCCACATGCGGGCGTAGAACTCGCTTTTGATCTCCGGCTGCAGCAGCGCGCCCGGCTCCAGATAGTAATAGATATCGGCGTACACCTTGATCTCGGTCGGCGTAATGCGGCGCAGCATATGGTGCGAGGTCAGCTGTTCCGGGCGGCTGACGCCGGCTGCCGCCAGCATGTCTGCCAGCGCTTTCACCGTATTTTGATGGAAGTGGTAGACGCGTTCCGCCTTGTTCGGCACTACCAGTGCTTTCTGCCGCAGCGGATCTTGCGTCGCCACGCCGGTCGGGCAGTGGTTGGTGTGGCAGCTTTGCGACTGGATGCAGCCGACGGCGAACATAAAGCCGCGCGCCGAGTTCACCCAATCTGCGCCGAGCACCAGCACGCTGGCGATGTCGAAGGCGCTGATGATCTTGCCGCTGGCGCCTACCTTGATTTGGTCGCGCAGGCCGCAGCCCACCAGCGTGTTATGCACGAACAGCAGCCCTTCGCGCAGCGGCATGCCCATATAGTTGGAGAGTTCGAGCGGCGCGGCACCGGTGCCGCCTTCCTTACCGTCTACCACGATGAAATCCGGCAGGATGCGGGTGTGCAGCATCGCCTTGACGATGGCGACGAACTCCCACGGGTGGCCGATGCACAGCTTGAAACCGACCGGTTTGCCGCCTGACAGTTCGCGCAGCTGCCGGATGAAATGCATCATTTCCAGCGGGGTGGCGAAGGCGCTGTGCGACGCCGGCGAGATGCAATCGACGCCTTCCGGCACGCCGCGGGTGGCGGCGATTTCCGCATCCACCTTCTTCGCCGGCAGAATGCCGCCGTGGCCGGGTTTGGCGCCCTGGCTGAGCTTGATTTCAATCATTTTCACCTGCGGGCTTTGCGCCTGTTCGGCAAAGCGGCGCGGATCGAAATGGCCGCCGGCGGTGCGGCAGCCGAAATAGCCGCTGCCCAGCTCCCACACCAGATCGCCGTTGTTTTCGCGGTGATAGCGGCTGATGCTGCCCTCGCCGGTGTCGTGGTAGAAATTGCCCTTGGCCGCGCCGAGGTTGAGCGCGCGGATGGCATTGGCGGAGAGCGCGCCGAAGCTCATGGCCGAAATGTTGAAGATCGACGCGGAGTAGGGCAGGCGGCAGTCGGCGCCGCCGATGGTGATGCGGAAACTGGTCGGGTCGGCGGCTTCCACCGGCCGCATGGAGTGGCCGATGCACTCATAGCCGGTCTGGTAGACGTCCAGCAGGGTGCCGAACGGCTTGTCGCCCATCTCGTTTTTCGCCCGGCGATACACCAGCGTGCGCTGGGTGCGCGAAAACGGGATCTCTTCGTTGTCCTGCTCAAGGAAATACTGGCGCAGTTCCGGGCGGATGAATTCGAAGAAGAAGCGCAGGCGGCCGATGATCGGGTAGTTGCGGCAGATGGCGTGGCGTTGCTGCGTGAGATCGTAGATACCCAGCACCATCAGGCCACCGCAGGCCAGGGCCGGCAGCCAGAACCACGGATGGTTGTGCATCATGATCAAGAAAACCAGGGTGAGCAAGATGCTCAGCACAAAGCAGGTGTAACGGCTGAATAAGGACGACTTCATAACATCTCCTGATGTTTATTTTAATCCACACGACATGACTCACGGATAATCCGTGTGCAAATCGTAACCAACAGGAGGGGATGTTGTGTGTCTGTTGCTGCTTTGTCGCTGGTTGTTACATTAAATTAACTTGGCGGGGGAGGGCTGGTTGCCGCGCGGCGTACCGCGCAACAAGCCAGGGCAGGTTATTTGCCGGCGACGAAGATGGTGCTCATGCTGCGCAGCCGCAGCTTTTTCATCGCGCTGTATTTCTGCGAAAAGATGGTTTTTGGGTGCGTGCCGCGCTTTTCCGCAATGTGCAACAGGCTGTCGCCGCGCAGCAGATTGAAGATCACGTCGCTTTCCGCCGGGCTGAGCTCGCGGGTTTTCTGCACTCTGATGCCGCCCGGTTCTTTGCTTTCCAGCAGCCGCTGGATTTTTTCCTGCAGCGAATAAAGCGGAATGCGGGTAGAGACCAACTCAACGGAAATCCCCAGGATCGACAACAGCTTCACCACGCGCTCGTCGTCATAGAACACCAACAGGCGCGTTTTGCTGTTGTACTGCTGGTGCAGGGACACCAGGCTTTCGATCACGTTGACGCTCTGTTCGAGGTTTTGCGAGGTGAAAATCAGCGCGATATCGTGCTTGGTGATCTTCTCTGCTTTGGCGCCGCCGTGCATGAAATCGGAAAACAGGCGGATATCGTACGCGCCGTAGTGTTTCTTCAGCAGCACCGACAGGCCAACATAGCTGTACTTACACTCACTAATCACAAGAACGTTGTTTTTAGACATAGGGCAAACACCAATACCGAGTTAAAAGTATTCAGCTGTAAGAAGCGAGTTCAAATCCTTGATGCTGGATTCCTTCCACAGCTTTCCCTGCAGTGCGTAATATGGCATTTCATCCAGCCATTTCTTGTGTTCGGGAGTTTCAACTCCTTCGATAATTACCTTGTAATGATTAAGGTAAAAGAAGCGCAGTAACGCGCGCATCAAGCCCTCACCGCCGGACTTTTTCATGAAGTCCCAAAGCAGAAAACGGTCGAGCTTAACGAAGCGGAACTGGCTGTTGTACAACGCGGAAAAACCCGCATAGCCAGAACCAAAATCATCGAGCCAAAATGAATAACTATTCAATGACGGATCGCCGTGCACGCGATCTTTCACCAACCGGGTTGAATTCTCGCTGATCTCGAAATGAATACAGCGCATAGCATTAATTCTTTCGGCAAAGTGAGTATTCGCCAGCGATTGCAGGGAATAATCGTCAACATTCAAAGTGGCTATCACTTGGTTTTCATGAAACCAGTGTTTGTATTTATCGATCAGATTGATCTGATCCATCAAAATCTCAATCCGGGTGGCGCTGTCGGCGTGGCGAAAGAACTGTTCAGGAGAAAAATGGGCATATTCGCTATTAAACGTAAAGCGAGACAGACATTCAACGGCCAGCAATTGTCCCGATTTCGCGAACATTGGCTGAAAAACATAATTAATGCCGTTATTTTTCTCTCTGAAAGAACTGCTCATTTCCCAATCCTTGGATTGATATTTAACTTGTTGATTTTAAATGATTAAAAAGAAAGTTACTCCGGGTTTATTGGTAAATTTCTTATTTAAAACGTCAGGATGGCCAAAGCGTGTCGGCAGACCATTTAACGCGTAATTCGTGCCAAAGTCCAAACGTCGCAATCTGTTACCAAATGTAAATATTCGGGATAATATTCTGATTTTCAGGCCTTAATGCAAAATCTTGAACTCTGCAGCTTTCCCAAACACAGATTATTCCTATTCATATGAATCGTCAACATCGATCGATAGGTATCCGCCGATAGTTTATTCCTATCAAGAGGGGCCTTATGAATGTTTTAAACGATTTAACATTAAGAATATGCTTAGTCTATATTTCGTCCGGCAATGAGTTCATCGAGGCAACGCTCCTTTTCAGCAAGGGAGTGCTATCGCTGAGTGTATGCTCAGTGGCGGCAATATATATATAAGCCCGCCACTGAATCGATTATTTTATTGTTCTATGGAGCTGGAAATGAAAAAAGTATTATTGCCTTTGGCTGCCCTGGTATTGTCTGTAACTGCTTCCAACGCAATGGCAGCAAACGGCAACGTTAAATTCACCGGTGAAATTGTACAGTCCACCTGTAAAGTTGTTGATAAAGACCAGAATAAAGAAGTTTACCTGGGTAAATATCCTACTACCGCTTTCCCAACTGCCGGTTCTACCAGCGGTGCTAAAGCTTTCGATATTAGCCTGGAGAAATGTGAAGCGGGTAACTACACCCTGCGTTTCGACGGTAACACCCCAGCTGGCCACCCAGAGCTGTTGGCTGTAACTGGCGGCGCGGCTGGCGTTGGCGTTGAAATTCTGGATAACAACGGCTCTACTCTGCCAATCTCTCAGGAAGTGGCTACCCCAGCTACCGTAACTGTTGCTGCTGATGGCGATAACCCAGGCGCTGCGACTTTCAACCTGCGCGCTCGTTACAAATCCTTCCAGGATCTGGTAACTGCCGGTCAGGCAAACTCTAACGCTACCTTCACCATCGAATACAAATAATTCGCTGGCAGGATAGATAGAGTTATTGGCCAAGGATGGCTAAATTTTGAGAGTTGAGGCATTCCGATGAAAAAAATTCTGACTGGTATTTTATTCGCATTCTCTGTTAATGCCTTCGCCGGCATCCAGGTTGATGCGACGCGTGTCATTTATAACAGTGCAAGTAAATCCGCATCGCTCTCAATCAGCAATGACAGCGACGATACCTACATGGTGCAAACCTGGCTGGATACTGGCGACGCAAGCCAGATGCCTAAGAATTTGCCGATCGTGGTGACGCCCCCCATTTTGAAGCTGGCTGCCAAGAAAGACGCTATTTTGCGTTTTATCTATTCCGGCAGCGGTTTACCGCAGGACAGAGAATCTCTGCTCTGGGTCAACGTACAGGAAATTCCGCCAACGCCTAAGCAAGATAACGTGCTGCAGGTGGCGATCCGTACCCGTATCAAACTGTTCTATCGCCCAGATTCGTTGAAAACCAACCTGCAACAGCAGGCGGAAGCGCTGAAGTGGAAGCGCCAGGGCGGCAACTTAGTCGTGACTAACGATGGCCCGCTGTTCGTCACGCTGGGCGTGCTGAACCTGAAGAGCGGCGGCAAGAGCTGGAAAGTGAACGCTGACATGGTCAAACCACATGACAGCCTGCGTATCTCCCTGCCTCAGGGGGCGCAATCAGCCAACAATATGTCGTTTACCTATATCAACGACTATGGCGGTCACACCGAGATTAAAAACGTCGCACTGAATTGATTTGAAGCACTTCAAGGAATGAAAGAAATGGCACACAAAAGAATAACAACCCCCGCGCCAAAACGTTTGGTGAAGCTGATTAATGGTGTAATTTATTTTTCTGCTGTGCCTTTTTCATTCTCACAGATGGCCATGGCGGAGGAGCAGTTCAACACCTCCTTCATCCATGGCGATGACAATATCGCCCAGGTGGCGTCGTTGGCCAGCGGGGATGATATTCTGCCGGGTAAATATCCGTTTGATATCTATCTTAACGGGCAGCGTATCGATCACCGTGAGATCGAGTTCAAGAAAGAATCCAAAGACTCCCCGGTAGCGCCGTGCCTGACGGCGGCGGACTATCAGGATTACGGCGTAAAGCTGCCCGGCGATCTGACCACCGCAGGTGCTGCGCAATGCTACGCATTGCCGCAACAGATCTCCGGTGCCAAGCTGAGCTATGACGCCGCCGTACAGCGTATGGATCTGGAAGTGCCGCAGGTGTTTCTTATCCCGCGTCCGCAAGGCGCCATTTCGCCGAAAGTTTACGATCGCGGCATTAATGCCGGCTTTGTTAACTATAACTTTAGCGGTACTCATAACCGCTACGGTAACAACCAGAACGACAAGACCTCTGACTATTACTTCCTGAGCCTCAACAACGGCCTGAATCTGGGTGATTGGCGCCTGCGCAACAACTCAACGCTGAACCAACAGTCGGGCGCCGGCACGCATTGGAAGAATATTTCCAGCTGGGCGGAAACGGACCTCGTTTCTCTGCGCAGCCGTCTGGTGATCGGCCAGACCAACACCAATAACAACGTTTTCGACAGCATCCAGTTCCGCGGTGTGCAGATGTCCAGTGCCGACGATATGCTGCCGGAAAGCCAGCGCGGCTATGCACCGGTGGTGCGCGGCGTGGCGACGACCAACGCGCGCGTTGAAGTGCGTCAGAACGGCTATACCATTTACAGCACCAACGTTCCGCCAGGGCCGTTTGCGCTGACGGACATTTTCCCAAGCACCCTGAGCGGTAACCTGGACGTGACGGTCATCGAAGCCAACGGTTCGAGAACCTCTTTCGTCGTGCCATTCTCCTCGGTGCCGAACATGCTGCGCGAAGGGATTTGGAACTATCAGCTGACCGCCGGTAAATATCACGACGGCACCAGCCACTATCAGCCCAAGTTTGTACAAGGCACCTTGTCGCACGGCATGGCGTATGACATTACGCCTTACGGCGGCGTGCTGGTGGCGGAAAATTATCGTTCCGCGGTCGTGGGCCTCGGTAAAAACCTGGGGAACTGGGGCGCCGTCTCCTTTGATATGTCCTATTCCGACACCAACCTGGTGAACGGCGATGACAAACAAGGGGAGAGTTTCCGTTTCCTGTATTCCAAGTCGCTCAACGATTGGGGGACGGAATTCCGCATTGCTGGTTACCGTTACTCGACCTCCGGATATTATGATTTTTCCGATGCGGTGGCCGAGCGCGAACGCTATGAGAACGGTTATTACCGTAACGATTACTACGATCAAAACGATCGCAATCTGGGCGTACCGGACTGGGCGGAATCGCGTCGTCGCAGCTATTACACCAGCCGATTCAACAACAAACGTCAGCGCGTTGAGCTGTCTGTCAACCAACGCATCGCCGGTAGCTCGACGCTGTACGCCAACCTCAGCAACCAGTCTTACTGGGGCGGATCCGGCGAAGACCGTACCGTACAAACCGGTTTCAACAGCAGCTATAAAAATATCAGCTATGGCGTCTTCTATCAGGACAGCCGCAGCAACTACGGTTATAAAGACCGCAGCGTCAACCTGACCGTATCGATTCCGTTCAGCTTCTTCAGCAAGGATTCGTCGGACATGACTGCCAGCTTCAACGCCGGCCACAGCAAGCAGAGCGGCAATACTTACAGCGCCGGCCTGAGCGGCACCGCACTGGATGACAACCGCTTGAATTATGCGGTGCAAAGCGGTCATGATCGTTATTCGGGCCAAACCAGCTCGGCCAACGTCGGCTATCAGGGCAGCATGGGGACCATCAATGCTGGTTATAGCTACAGCAAAGATTATCAGCAGTCTTCGTTGGGTGTGGCGGGCGGCATCGTCGCACACTCCGGCGGCGTGACGCTGACCCAGCCGCTGCAGAATACGTTTGTGCTGGTGGAAGCGAAAGACGCCAAGGGCGTTCGTATCGAAAACCAACCGGGTGTGGCCATTGACCGCTTCGGTTACGCGGTGATGACCTCTGCGTCGCCATACCGCCATAACCGTGTGGCGCTGCGCACCGAGGATATCGGCAACGGCCTGGATATCCCGATGGCGGCGAGAGACGTGGTGCCGACTTACGGCGCAATCACCCGCGTGAAGTTTGAAACGCACACGGGCCAAAGCCTGTTGGTACACAGCAAGATGGCCGACGGCAGCGTACCGCCGATTGGCGCCAACGTCTTCAGTGCGGACGGTAAGAATAACGGTACTGTTGGTACCAACGGCGATATTTATATTTCAGGGGCTTCTGCAGGGGATCGCCTGCTGGTGAAATGGGGCAACGACGCGGGCGAAAGCTGCTCACTGGTGGTGCCGGAATTGAAAGCGGCGACCGAACAGTTGATGGGTTATCAGGAACTTTCGCTGACCTGCGGAAAACCGTAAAAGGAAAGGATATGTCTTCTTTGTTAAAGCACAAGAATCTCGGGTTGGCGGCTGGGCTACTGGTCACGCTGGGCGCGTTTTCGCAGAGTAGCTATGCGCTGTCATGTAAGCAGAACGGCAGTATTCGCCAGGATATCGTGCTGGATAAAGCCATCAAGGTGTCGACTGCCAATACCGCGCCGGGCGCGTTGCTGTGGCGTTCGCAGACCTTTACCTCGACCTTCCAATGTACGGATGACTGGAACAACCCGAAAGGGGAAAATGCCTACCTGTACTGGGATCCGCAGTCCCGGATGAGTCAGATCCATAATTCGATCGAAGTGGGTGTCACTTATCAGGGGATCGATGTCAAACCAACTAAAGGTGCGCGTCAGGACGTCGGTCCCGGCACGGAGTGCCGCCGTTCGGGCAGCCGTTGTTTGTCTCCGGCCAGATCGCTGACGGTAACCGTGTCTTACGCCATCTACATTAAAGCAACCGGCAAGGCGCCGCCGGCCGGCGGCAAGATCAACGATAACAACTCGTACTCGGTATTTCAGGTTGATGGCGTCGGCGGCTTGAACGGCACGCCGAACAGTAACTTTAACGCCTATATTTCCGGGCTGGGCAACATTCAGTTTATTTCCTGCAACCCAAAAATTACCGTGGTGGCCAACAACGGTTCGACGGTGAATTTCGGCACTATCCCGCGTCAGAATGCGGTGGTGGGCAAAATCGAGAAACAGGTGCCATTCTCGGTTGCCGCCAACATGTCCGATCCGACGACCGGACAGGACTGCCAGGGAGAGACGCTGCAGGCCAGCTTCAGCAGCACTTATCCGCTACAGGATAACAGCGTGATCCTGCCGACCAGCGACAGCGGTTTCGGTATTTTGATCTCGCAAGCGGCGACGCCGAATACGCCGATCATGATGAACAGCCCGGTCGATCTGGGTCTGGTTAACGGCACCATCGTTGAAAAGAACTTCATGGCCAGCCTGAAATGGTTGAGCACCAACCCGAAAGTGGGGCCGTTCAGCGCCTCGGCGAATATTGACGTCACCTTCAAATAATTCGGTGTCTCGTCAATAAAGAAAGGGTTCAGTTCTCGCGAACTGAACCCTTTTTTGTGCCTTATACCGTGAGGATTAACGCAGCCCCATCCAGCTGGTGCAGACGCCTTCCGGCGGTTTGCCCGCATACCAACGAGGCAGCGCGGGGGCATCGTGGCGCGGTTCGGCCTCCGCCTCTACCGGCTGGGCCGGCCATTCCGCGACGTCCCAGCGGGTGGTGCGGCGATAGACCGCCGGGGTTTTGCCAAACTGTTTCTTGAAGGCGCGCGAGAACGAAGGCTGAGAATCGAAGTGGTATTGCAGGGCGATATCCAGGATCGGGCGTGGGCTGGAACGCAGCGCCTGCGCCGCCTGCGACAGGCGCCGCTCGCGAATATAGCTGCCGAGCGCGTGGCCGGTGGTGCTGCGGAACATGCGCTGCAGGTGCCATTTGGAGTAGCCCGACTTGGCGGCGACGTTATCCAGCAGCAGCGGCTGGTCCAGATGAGTTTCAATCCAGTCTAGTAAATCGTGAATGATATTGACGCGATCCATGGTTTTAGTTCTCCCGCAAAAACGACATTCAGGTCACAGTGACTTAGCTTAATTATCCAAGAATATGCTTTGATAATAGGCGTGAGTGCGCCGTTACGCAAGGGTAAACCGGGGGTAAAAAGGTGGCCAAAAATGCTCTTTGAACGGCAGGGGGATAAAAGAAAGGCCGCATAAAGCGGCCTTTTCAGCAGGAAACGGATGGAAAATCAGTTAGTTTCCGGCTTCACTTCAATGTAGTTCAGGCCCAGTACGCTGCTGGTGTAGCCGCGGATCTTGTTGGTCATCTCGATATCGCCGTTCAGCTTGTGGCCGTAGGACGGGATGATCTCTTTCAGCTTGCTCTGCCATTCCGGCGTCGCCACTTTGTCTTTGAACACGGTTTCCATCAGGTGCAGCATGATTGGCGCAGCGGTGGAAGCGCCCGGCGAAGCGCCCAGCAGAGCGGCGATGCTGCCGTCTTCAGAGCTGACGACTTCGGTGCCGAACTGCAGCACGCCGCCTTTATCTGCGTCTTTCTTGATGATCTGTACGCGCTGGCCTGCGGTCCACAGCTTCCAGTCTTCCTGCTTGGCGTCAGGGAAGTACTCTTTCAGCGCGGCGAAGCGATCGTCGTCGTTCATCATCAGCTGGCCGACCAGGTATTTCACCAGATCGAAGTTATCCAGACCAACGTGAGTCATCGGCATCAGGTTCGAGGTGCTCAGCGAGTGCATCAGATCGAACAGCGAACCGTTCTTCAGGAACTTGCTGGAGAAGGTGGCGAACGGCCCGAACAGCAGCACGCGCTTGCCGTCCAGCATGCGGGTATCCAGGTGCGGCACGGACATCGGCGGCGAACCTACGCTGGCCAGGCCATACACTTTGGCCAGGTGCTGGTTGGCGATCGCCGGGTTGGTGGTGACCAGGAACTGGCCGCCGACCGGGAAGCCGCCGTAGCCGTCGGCTTCTGGGATGCCGGACTTTTGCAGCAGGGTCAGGGACGCGCCGCCTGCGCCGATGAACACGAACTTGGCGTTAACGGTGGTTTCTTTACCGTCGCGGTTCAGATCGGCAACGGTCACGCTCCAGGTCTGGTCGGCGTTGCGCTTGATGTCGCGCACTTCATGGCTCAGGTTCAGCTTGAATTTGTCGCTGGTGCTCAGCGCGTCAACCAGCTGGTGGGTGATCACGCCGAAGTTAACGTCGGTACCCAGCGGCATGCGGGTCGCGGCGATTTTCTGCGCCGGATCGCGGCCGTTCATCACCAGCGGCGCCCACTGTTTGATTTGCGCAGGATCTTCGGAGTATTCCATGCCGCGGAACAGGGTGCTGTGCTGCAGCGCCGCGTAGCGTTTACGCAGGAAGTTGA
Organism: Apodemia murphyi; assembly: GCA_018237385.1. Lineage (NCBI taxonomy): Eukaryota > Metazoa > Arthropoda > Insecta > Lepidoptera > Riodinidae > Apodemia > Apodemia murphyi. Next base: position 111,584 of record DWQP01000003.1, on the reverse strand, counting down.
CGTTGTCGTCACCCCACACGAAGCTCATGTGCGGCACGCTGTTAATGAAGGATTTCGGATCTTTCAGGACAGCGTTTTTCACCTGATAAGACCAGAATTGGCGGGAGATTTCGAAAGACTCGTTGACCTTCACCGCCTTGCTGATGTCGATGGTGCCATCGGCTTTTTCCGGCGTGTAGTTCATTTCGCTGAAGGCGGAGTGGCCGGTACCGGCGTTGTTCCAGCCGTTGGAGCTCTCTTCCGCTACGCCGTTCATGCGCTCGTACATGTCGATGGTCCAGGTCGGCTCCAGCTCATGCAGATAGGTACCCAAGGTCGCGCTCATGATGCCGCCGCCGATTAACACCACGTCGACGGTTTTATTCTTCTCTTCAGCCGCTGCCTGCTGCGTAACGCTAAACAGGCTGAGACTGAAAATCAGGACGAGTAATTTTCTCATTGAATTAAATCTCTTGTGTGTAAATTCTACTCATTGCAGGTGAAAGAATTTAGCGGGAGTTACCCTGGAAAATAATGAAGCCGACCGCCCGGCGTGAGCCGATAGGCAGCGATAATGCCTTTTTGTTAATAGGGTATTTAACGAAAAGTGAACTATTGCAGGCCGTCCGGATGCAAATTGATCGGTTCACGTTACTGGCGGGGTATTATTGTTTGCAAGAATGTTAAAAACTACTTTTGTAACTAAAAAAAATGAATATAAGCAAAAAACGGCCGGTTGCTGTCGCAGGAATAAACAGAGCGGGGAGAAAGGCCGTATAACCGCGTTATTTTCAGGGGTTAATTGTCGCGTAATTAAACGTTATTTCATTATCACACAATAATTGCGGTTAAATTGCAAATACGCATCGGTAACCAATAATAAATGGCCGCCGTTACGGGCGGCCAGGATTCACAAGGCGGTTACTTGATGCCCATCGCATCGCGCATGGTGAAGAACAGATCGGTCTGATCGGTCAACCCCACCACGTTGGCGGCGTGCGGGCCATAGGCCGCGACGCGCAGCTGGGTGCCGGTGTGCCCCTGCGATTCCTCTTCCGAGTTGCCGTAGCTAAGGGTCATCGGCGCGCCGTCTTTGGTGGTCAGTGTCTGGGTCAGACCCGGCGCTTTGGCGTCGGCGGCGACGATCTGGCTGGAGTGCGCGTGGTCGGCGGTGACGATCACCAGCGTGTTGCCGTCGGCGCGGGCGAAGGCCAGCGCTTTTTGTACCGCTTCGTCCAGATCGACGGTTTCACCAATCTGCCCGCACGGGTTAGCGGCGTGATCCTGCTTATCGATCGACGCCCCCTCTACCTGCAGGAAGAAGCCATTCGGGTTGTCTTTCAGCAGCGCGATCGCTTTTTCGGTCATCGCCGCCAGCGTTGGCGTGGCCGCGGTGCGTGCCGGGTTGTTTTCGCAGGTTACTGCCGGCTTGTCGAGGTTGCCGTGATAGCTGGCTTTCGGCCCCAGCCAGCGCACCGGCATGTTGCCGTCGGCGAACAGGCCCAGCAGCGGCTTTTGCTGATTGGCCAGGGTAACGGCCTGCAGTTCATCCGCATTGCTCACCCACTGGTAACCCTGCGCTGCCGCCTGGTCCTTCAGCGATTTTCCTTGCCATTCGCCGCTTTTCGCCAGCTGGTTGAAGGACTTCGCGCCGCCGCCCAGCGTGACGTCGGCGCGGGTTTTCAGCAGCTGTTCGGTGATGGAGCCGCGGCCGCCGTTTTCCAGCGCGTTAGCGGCGCATTTCTCGCTGGTTTCCTCCGGGCCGTAGCATTTGCGCGAGGTGACGTGCGACACCAGCGCCGCCGGCGTGGCGTCCTGCAGTTCGGCGGTGGAGACGTTGCCGGTGGCCTTGCCGGCCGCCTTGGCTATCTCCAGCAGCGTTGGCTGGTCTTTGCCGTTCACGTCCACGCCGAGCGCGCCGTTATAGGTTTTCACCCCGGTGGCCCAGGCGGTGGCCGAAGCGGCGGAGTCGGTCACGTAATCCGGTTTGTGGGTTTTCTTGTCCAGCGAATAGTGGGTGTATTGCCCGGTCAGCGGCAGAGCGTCGATGCCCTTGAAGTAACCGCCTGCGCCTTCGGCGTAGTTACGCGCGGCGGTGATCTCGGAATCCCCCATGCCGTCGCCGATCAGCAGGATCACGTTTTTCACCGTTTTGTCCGACAGCGACGCCTTCAGGGCGGCGGTCTGATCGCCGGCCAGACGACGGGCGCCGCCCGGCTCGGTAAGGGTGCCGCGCGCGGCGCGCTCGGTCAGGCCATCGGCATTGGCCGAGTTTTCCGCCGCGATGGCGGAGGAACAGAGCAGGGCGGACAGCACGGCGCCGGCGATCAGGGATACAGCAGGTTGCATGGGGTAAGCTCCTTGTCGTAATACAACAATGTAAATAACATCAAATTGTTACGAAAGGAGAGTAGAGCAGAGGGATGACAATTTTATGACAATGAAAGACGGGACGGCCCGGCGGCCATCCCGTTTGACGATCAGGCCGCGCGCGCCGGGATAGCGAGCCCACGCTGCACCGCCGGCCGCGCCAAACCGCGCTCCAGCCACTGCGCGACGCGAGGGAAACTGTCGAACTCGACCAGTTCGCGCGCCTCGTAGAAACCGATCAGGTTGCGCACCCAGCCCAGCAGCGAGATATCGGCGATGGTGTAGTCTGCGCCCATGATCCAGTCGCGGCCTTCAAGGCGCGTTTCCAGTACGCCGAGCAGGCGTTTCGATTCGTTCTTGTAGCGCTCCAGCGGCCGTTTGTCTTCATACTCGCGCCCGGCGAATTTGTGGAAGAAACCGAGCTGGCCGAACATCGGGCCGACGGCGGCCATCTGGAAGAACACCCACTGAATGGTTTCATAACGCTGCGCCGGATCCTGCGGCAGGAAACGGCCGCTCTTTTCCGCCAGGTAGAGCAGAATGGCGCCGGACTCGAACAGCGGCAGCGGCCGGCCGCCGGGGCCATCGGGATCGATGATCGCCGGGATCTTGCCGTTCGGGTTCAGCGCCAGAAATTCCGGCGTCCAGGTTTCGTTGTTGCCGATGTCGATCAGGTGCGCTTCATAAGGCAGGCCGATCTCTTCCAGCATGATGGACACTTTGACACCGTTCGGCGTCGGCAGAGAGTAGAGCTGCAGCCGTTCCGGGTGCTGAGCCGGCCAGCGTTTGACGATCGGGAATTGGGTGGAATCGAGCATGGAAACTCCTCGGGTTGGCGGGGGCGCTTAAGCGTACCCCTTGAGTATTGCAGTAAAACTACCCCGCCGCCGGGTTACACCGTGAGGTCAAAATGTGCGGCCAGCGCTTTTTTACCGGCGGGGGTCAGCTGCAGTTCACGGCTGTCGAGTTGGCGCACGATCCAGCCGCGTTGAATAAAGGCGACCAACAGCGCGGCGCCCAGCGCGCCGCCGAGGTGAGAACGGCGTTCGCTCCAGTCCAGACAGCCGCAGGCGAAGCGGCGGCGGGTGGGGGCGGGAGAGCAATCGACGCCCAACCGCGTCAGCGCGGCCTGACCGGCGTCGCTTAACCGGTAGTCTTCCTCACCGGCCAGCCAGTTCAGCGCATGCAGCCGATCGTGCAGCTTCACCGCTACCTCGCCCGCCATATGGTCGTAGCAGGTGCGAGCATATTGCAGCGTGGTGGGCGTGCTGCTTTTCACCGACGGGCGCGGTACGCCCGCCAGCGCCATCAGGCCTTCCAGCGCGTCGGCCACCGGCTGACCGGCTAGCCGGAAATAGCGATAGCGCCCCTGTTTGACGCAGGCGATCAGCCGCTGCTCCAGCAGTTTCGCCAGATGCGCGCTGGCGGTGGACGGGGCAACCTCGACCGCCGCGCTGAGCTCGGTGGCGGTGTAGGCGCGCCCGTCCATCAACAGGCACAGCATGCGCGCCCGGGTGCGGTCGGCGATGGCGGCACTCAGCGCCGCTAAACGATCTTCAATGTCGATGTTATGCATACTTCGAGGTTAGACGAAGTATGACTGCGCGTCCAGCGCTAGCCTGTGGTTATCGCCATCTGGTACCGAGGGAGAAAACCATGTCCGTATGTCCTTATGCCGCCGCGCTTGCCGCCGAGCCGCAGATGCACTATCGAGCCTTGCCGCCCCTGAGCTGGGATAGCGCAGGGCAATGTTGGGTGGCCGCTACGCCGCAGTGGGTGAGGGAAGCGCTGCTCAATGCCGATCTCGGCGTGCGGCCGGCCGATGAGCCGGTGCCGACGGCCTTGCTGGAGACGCCGATGGCGCCGTTGTTCGCCGGGCTGGCGCGGATGCGCGACGGCGAACAGCACCATGCGCTTAAAGCGGCGCTGCAGCGGGCACTGGCCGTCTGTTCGGATGCTCTGATTCAGCAAACCGCTGCACAATGCGCTGAGTGGTTAGCGCCAAAAGTGCCCGATGCGGCGGCGATCACTCGCTTTAACTACGGATTGCCGCTCTGCAGCCTCGGCGCATTGTTGGGTGTGCCCAGGGCGCAATGGCAACATCTTATCGACGACAGCCTGGACTTTGTCCGCTGTATCGCGCCCGGCAGCACACAGCAGCAGCTGGCGCGCGGCATTTTGGCGGCACAGCGGCTCTGCGCCCGGCTGGCGGCGGGAAAGGGCGTGCTACGCCAGGCATTAGCACGGGAGATCGGCGACGTCCGGCTTGAGTTAGCCAATGCGCTCGGTCTGCTGTTTCAGGCCTGTGAGGCGACGGCGGGCTGGATCGGGCAGGCGTATTTGTTGGCACGGCCGAACGGCGAAGTGGACACCGCGCTGGATCGGGTGCGGGCGCTGACGGCACCTATCCAAAACACGCGTCGTTTCGTCTTACGCGAGACGCAGCTTGCCGGTTGTACGCTGCGCGTGGGGCAGACCGTCTTGCTGTTGCTCGGCGCCGACGGCGAACTGGCCTTCGGCGCGGGGGCACACCGCTGCCCGGGCGAACGCTGGGCGAGGATTATCGCGCGTTGCGGCGTGGCGCATCTGTGTTCGCTGAATATTGATGAGCGGGCGTTGGAATCGGTGCGGTGGCGCCATTCCTACAATGCGCGCGTACCTGAATTTTACCGTTGAGAGGAAACGATAATGATCGCCGTGATTTTTGAACTGCAGGCCGCCGACGGGCAGCGTGATACCTATCTGGCGCTGGCGGCGGAGCTGAAGCCGCAGCTGGCGCAGATCGACGGATTCATTTCCATCGAGCGTTTTCAAAGCCTGGCCGATCCTGCGCGCCTGCTGTCGCTCTCCTTCTGGCGCGACGAGGCGGCGGTGCAGCAGTGGCGCAATCTCGAGCAGCACCGGGCGGCGCAGGCGCGCGGCCGTGGCGAGGTGCTGGCGCAGTATCGGCTGCGGGTGGCGGAGGTGGTGCGGGACTACGGGCTGGACCAGCGTGAGCAGGCGCCGCCGGACAGCCGTTGCTATCACCGCACCTGAGTAATAGCCCGCCGGCGGCGGGCTTTCGTCCGTTATTTCGCTTCGCTGCCCACCTTCATCGCCCCGGCGTAGCTGGCGCCCATCCCCCAGGCGGCGCCGTGGTCGCGGGCGATCTGCAATACGCCTCCCGCCGTGGCTTTGCGGCTCCAGTCCTGCTGCCATTCCAGCATCAACGCCACCCAGTTGATGGGCGTGGCGCCCGCCTGTATCAGGCGCTGCATGGCGTTGTTTTGGCTGTCTGGCGTAATGTCGCCGGTGACGTCCGACAGAATGTAGACCTCATATCCCTCGCCCAGGGCGGACAGCGCCGGCAGCATCACGCAGCTGGCGGTCCACAGCCCGCCGATGATGATTTTCTTGCGGCCGGATTGTTTGATCAGATCCACCACGCGCCGATCCTGCCAGACGTTGATGGCGGTGCGGTCGTACACCTGCAGGTCCGGGCGTGCCTGCGTCACCGGCTGGAATACCGGCCCGGCGAAGCTCTTGGCGTTGGCCGAGGCCAGAATGGTCGGCACGTTGAACACCTTGGCGGCCTTGGCGATGCCGGCCGCGTTATTCACCAGATTGGTTTGATCGATAGAGGAAATGGTCATGCCGAACATGTCCTGCAGATCGACCAGCAGCAACAGGCTGTTGTCGGCGGTCAGCGGCTGCACATAACCCGCCTGGCGGCTATCGGCGGCGGGGGATTGCGCCAGCGCGGCGACGGGAGCGGCGGCGGCGCTCAGGCCGAGCATCAGGGCGATCAGGGTCTTTTTCATTATTAACTCCATAATTATCAGTAGATTAAATTCACTTCCCACTCAGGGAAGCGGTTGAATAAAGTCTACTGAGGTTGTTGAGGTTAATAATCTGTGTTTTATTGAATTTATAATTAACCAATAGGACATAATGTGGACGTGCTACTGACGATGCGCGCCTTTCGCCGCGTGGTTGAGCGCAACAGTTTCTATAAGGCGGCGGAGGATCTGGCGATCACGCCGGCGGCGTTGAGCAAGCAGATTAAGCAGTTGGAAAACCGGTTGGGGACGCTGTTGCTGGTGCGCACCACCCGCAGCATGAGCCTGACCGAAGCCGGGCAGCTCTATTACCAGGAAGCCTGTCGGCTGCTCGGCGAGTTCGACGCGCTGGAGCAGACGGTTGCCGCCAGCGCGCAGCAGGTCTCCGGCACGCTGCGGGTCAATGCGCCGCTCTCGTTCGGCCTCACGGTGCTGTCGCCGCTGCTGCCGTCGTTTATGCAACGCTATCCGCAGCTGCAGGTGGAGCTGACGCTGGACGACAGGGTATTGGACGTGGTGGCGGCCGGCTTCGATATTTCCCTTCGCATTCGCCGACGGCTGCCGGATTCATCCCTCAGCGCCCGGGCGCTGGGTGAAGTGCACCAGCGAATTTGCGCCGCGCCCGGCTATTTGGCGCAGCACGGCGTGCCGCAAACGCCGAATGACTTGCCGCGGCACAGCTGTCTGGCCTATTCCCTGGCGGAAAGGCCGGGGCAGTGGCAGTTCACCGCCGGGGAGGATAGCCTGAGCGTGACGTTCACTCCCCGGTTGATCGCCAACAACAGCCTGATGCTGCGGGATATGCTGGTGGCGGGACTGGGCATCGGTTCGCTGCCGTCGTTCGTGGCGGATCCCGAAATCGCCGCCGGCAGGCTGGTGCGGCTGTTCCCTGAACAGATTGCCGACGTGCATCAGGTCTTCGCGGTTTACCCGACGCGCCGGCATGTGCAGCAGAAAGTGAGTTTATTCACCGAGTTTGTGCGAGAACAGGGATTGATGACGGCGAATTGACAGCGGCGCACGGTTGTCATATTCATTAGCTATGAAAAAATCTTACCGCCCATTCGCGCAAATTATCATCACCATGCTTCGTGTGGTGGGAAAGCGCGTGTGTCGCCAATAAAAAAACCGCCGGCAGGCGGGTTTTTTATCCCCTTCCGGCAACGACCGGAGAATGTCATGCAAACCTACCCTGCAGTTTTACACCTGATGTGCGGCAAGGCCGGCGTCGCGCACTGCCTGCATTTTCTCGACGTCAGCCATGCGCAGTGCCTGAGCCGGATAACGCTGAGAAACGCGCGCGGCGAGCCCCCGTTTACACTGAGCGAAGCGGAGTTTGAGCGGCTGGCACAGTACTTTGCTCCCCCGGCGGAAGAGGAAGGGATGACCGTCTTGTGTTATGGCGAACAGGACTGAAAACCGGCGCCATGACGGCGCCGGCAACAGGGTTAGGCTTCGGCGTTAAACGCGGCGTGGAAAGCGACCTCCGCACGCGGCAGCCCACCCTGGAAGGCGACGGCGCGGAAATACTCTTGCGGTACGCCCGGCAGGGTCAGGGCGTTCTGCGACTGGAAGCCGAAACGGCCGTAATAGTTCGGATCGCCCAGCACCACGCAGCCTGCGGCGCGCTCTGCTTGCAGCTCGGCCAGCAACTGGCGGATAAGCCGACTGCCGATCCCCTGGCCCTGACAGGCCGGCAGCACCGACACCGGCGCCAGCCCGTACCAATCGGCGGCGCCGTTGCTGAGCACGACTGGAGAGAGGGAGGCGTGCCCGATCGGTGTGCCATTGTGCTCGGCGACCAGCGACAGGGTGAGCGCGCCCGCTGCACGCAGCGCGTTGACGATAAACTGCTCGGTGTGGCTGCTGTGTTCGGCGTGCAGGAACGCAGCGGCGGTCAGGGTGGTGATGGCGTCGACGTCGGCCGGCGTTTCGTGGCGTAAAGTGATGTTCATGGTTGTATCCTGATTAAATAAGGCTGAGTCGGCCGGGCTGCCTGCCCGACCGGTATCGATGATTAACGGTTATCCAGCTGCGCGCGCACGGCCTTGAGCCCGGCGACGGTGACGCGATAAGGGCGCCCCTGGCGAGAGAGGATCAGGCGTTTGGTTTTGAGCTTGGTGAAGACGGCCAGCGAGCAGTCGGCCAGGCCGAGCCCTTCGCGGGTGTAGCATTCGACGCGGGTGACGTGACCGGCGTCGCTGCGGGTGAAGGCGATATAGCCGCCTTTGGCCAACACGTGCAGCACGCGTTGCTCCGCTTTGGAAATGTTCATGTTGGGAGATCCTGTAATAACCCCAGATACGCGCATCCCCGCGCAAACGCGCGTCGGATACGTCAGAGTCCCTCGCCATACGGCAAGGAAGCGACTATCGGGTGGTTACAATCTCCAACATACAGGCCTCGGGCAGTGAAAAACGCCAGGGCGGCGTTTAAGCGCAGTTAATGTAGCCAATGACCGATTGGCTGTCAATCCGCCGGCGACGCGGGCCGCCGGCGAAAAGCCCATTAGAAAGGCTTGGTCGGCAGGTATTTGCCGTCCAGGGTGATCACCGCGCGTTCGCCGCCTTCCGGATCGGCGACCTTCTTGATATCCAGCTTGAAGTTGATGGCGCTGATGATGCCGTCGCCAAACTGCTCGTGCACCAGCGCTTTCAGCGTGGAGCCGTAGACCTGCAGCATTTCATAGAAGCGATAAATGGTCGGATCGGTCGGCACGCCGCCGGGAATGCTGCCGCGCAGCGGGATGGTTTGCAGCAGCTGCACCGCCTCTTCGTCCAGCCCCAGCTTGGCCGCTACCGTGCGCGCCGCCGGTTCCGGCAGCGCGTGCTGCCCCAGCAGCGCGGCGGTGACGAACGCCAGGCTGAGACCGGTGCCCTCGGCCAGCGCTTCGAAAGTCAGGTTATGGCGGATCTTGGCGGCCATGATAGTGTCGGTGAGCGCTTCGCGCGGGGCGGCGTTGTGCAGAGAGTGTGTCATGTTAGCTCCTTTTGTTGACTTAAAAACGGGCGATCGCCGGAGTGGCGGTCACGTCGGGATGGGTGGCGAGCGGCACGAAGCGGCGGGTTTCGCCGTCCAGCGCCTCGATAGCACCGCTGGCGATGTCATAGACCCAGCCGTGCAGTGCCAGGCGGCCCTGATCCAGCGCCAGGGCGACGGAAGGGTGCGTTTTGATGTTGTTGAGCTGGGCGATGACGTTTTCGCGCACCATCGACGCGACCCGGGCCTCGTCGGAGGCGTGCGGATAAGCCTGATTGACCGCCTTGGCGGAATCGGCGTAACGCAGCCAGCCGGCGACCGTCGGCAGGTGATCCAGACACTGGCAGGTGGCGATGGCGGTCATCGCGCCGCAGTCGGAATGGCCGCAGATCACGATATCCTCCACGCCCAGCGCGGCGACGGCGTACTCGACCGAGGCGGTAACCCCGCCGGGTTCGGGGCCGAAAGAAGGCACGATGTTACCGGCGTTGCGGATCACGAACAGATCCCCCGGCTCGCGCTGGGTGACCAGCTCCGGCACCAGGCGGCTGTCGGAACATGAGATAAACAGGGTGCGCGGGTTTTGGCGGGTCGCCAACTGCTGAAACAGCGCCGTGCGTTCAACAAAGGCTTCGCGCTGGAACTTCAGGAAGCCTTCAATCACCTCTTTCATCCGTTTCTCCATTGGGTGTCGTTATGCGATGGCGGCATGATGAACGCTTCTGGCTATAGGGTCTAAGACCCATTTATAATGCCGGCTATAGGTTTTACTAATAGCTGGGGCGCTATGCTGCTGCGACACATCCGTTATTTTCTGGCCGTTGCCGAACAGGGCAACTTCACCCGCGCCGCCGAAGTGCTGCACGTCTCGCAACCGACGCTGTCTCAACAGATCAAGCAGCTGGAAGACACACTGGGGGCGCCGCTGTTCGATCGCAGCGGCAGAGCCGTGCGCCTGACCGATGCCGGTGAGGCGTGGATGCGCTATGCGCGCTTGGCGTTGCAGGATCTGGACGCCGGCGCGCGAGCGATCCATGACGTGGCGACGCTGGCGCGCGGCCATTTGCGGCTGGCGATGACGCCGACCTTCACCGCTTATCTGGTGGGGCCGACGATCGATGCGTTCTACCGCCGCTACCCGGGGATTACCCTGAGCATTGAGGAGATGGCGCAAGAGCGAATTGAGGCGCTGCTGGCGCAGGATAGGCTGGACCTGGGGATTGCCTTCGAGATGGCGCAGTCGGCGGAGGTGGAAGCGACGCCGTTGTTCAGCGAGACGCTGGAGCTGATGGTCGGCACCGATCATCCCCTGGCGGCGCATCGCCGTCCGCTGACGCTGGCGGAGTGGCAACATCTGCCGCTGGCCTTGCTGAGTGGCGACTTCGCCACGCGCCAGTTTATCGATCGCTACTGCACGCAGCTGGGGTTTCGGCCGCAGGTAGCGGTGGAGGCCAACGCGCTGGGTGCCATCGTCGAGATCGTGCGGCGCGGGCAGCTCGCCACGCTGCTGCCGGCCGCCATTGCGCGCGAGAACCGGCAGTTGAAAAAAGTGGCATTGGCCAACGCCATGCCGGTGCGACAGGCGGTGTGGCTGCAGCGCAAAGGCGCTTACCGCAGCGCCGCCGCGCAGGCGTTTATCGCCGTCTTGCATGAACAGGGCGTTACGCCAACGTCCCCCGGCGCTGTGTCATCCCCAGCAGATGCACCAGCCCGAAGCCGAGGCAAATCAGCGAGCTGACGACGATAAAGCGCTGGCTTCGGCCGGTATCGCGCAGGGCGAAGGGGCCGGCGACGCCGCATAGCCGGTAGCCGCGCGGCCCGGCGGCGATCACCCAGATATGCAGCAGCGCGGTGTTATAGAGGTATGGCATGGTAAGGCTTCCCTGTCAGAAAAGTGATTGGCATGAAGCGTAGACCAGAAAAGACGCATTAACCGAACGCAACAGGGAAGAGGAGCAAGAGATGACAGTGGCGACAGGTATGCTGAGCGTATTAGCGCTGTGGAGCGGGCTGGCGATGGCGCAATCTGCAGCGCTGACGCTGCCGCGGGAAGATGGTTCGAGCATTCATTACTATCTGGACGCTGCGGTGCCCGGGCAAGCGTCGGCGGCGCTGCTGGTGATCCTGCAAGGTTCGGATTGCAACAGCGTGCGGCATATCCGCCTGGTCAAGCCGATGCGGCAGGCGTTACCCGCCGCAGACCTGCTGACGGTGGAGAAATACGGTATCGACGACCGGTTGCCGTACCGCGAAGAGGTGCCGCGGCAGGATTGCCCGGATGCTTTCGTGCAGCATGACACGCCGCAGCGGCGGGTAAGCGATGTCACCCAGGTGCTGAAGGCGGTGATTGCGCGCAACGGCTATCAAAAGGTCGCGGTGCTGGGGGGCAGCGAAGGGGCGGTGATCGCCAATCTGGTGACGGCCTCCTCGGGCCTGGTTGACGCCACCCTGGCGTTAAGCGGCGGCGGTCGCTGGTTTATCGACGACGTGCACCACAGCGCTGCCGGCGCGCCGAAAGAAGAGGTGGCCGGGCTGAACGCATTTTTACAGCAGGTGATGACGGCGCCGCCGTTCCCGCTGAACGCCAGTGACCACGGCTACGGCTGGTGGCATGGCATGCTGAACATCGATCAGCTCGCCACCCTGCGCAGCATCAAGACGCCGGTGCTGATCGTGCAGGGCGACCAGGATCGCGCCGTTTCGCCGGGGGCGGTCGGGAAAATGATCGCCGAGCTGCGCGCCGACGGTAAAACGAATATCACCTACCTGAATTATCCAGCATTGGATCATGTGATGCGGCGCGAAAACGGCGACAGCGAGATGACGCGGGTGGTGGCGGACATGCGCGCGTGGCTGGAGCAGCAGCTGCGTTGAGCGTCGGTATATAGGACCAGCTATGTAATAATTGACGCGAGTTTCTTTGGACTGAGTGATCTGCTGCTCAATTGAACACAATGTTATTTAATCAGGGCTTCCATCGTGTATTTTTTTAACCGCAAACCTGAAAATGAAATACCCTAAGAAAACTCCAGCTATGGAGGACGCGACCCACAGATACTTCAAATGGTCGTCAGAATAAAAAATGAACCAGGCAATGGCCAATAGCGAGAGGACTACCACTCCACATCCTATGCCCTGAATAATTCTGGATAAAGCCGCCAGCATAAATTTCTTCATACGTTAACCTTTGCAAAAAAGTACTGACAAATTTGGCTGAATTTCTTTCGTTCTCTTTCCCAAACCGAGACGGCATCCTCGAATGGTCGGACTTTGTTTTCTAACAGAAAGTACAGCAGATCGAGGTTTCCCAGGCGTCTGAGTTGATCATACATCCGTGGGTTTCTTGCCCTCAAGTCGCGTGATGTATAGACAGAGCGCGATATGCTTGCCCCAGCGGTAAGAATGGAGCCAACGGCAACACCCGAGACAAGCCGTGGGATTATTTGTTTAGAGAATATATCCCATGTTTGCGGTGGCTAACTGATTAAATGCGAATTTGCCGATGAGTTTGCCTGATGTTCTTATGGTCATGTCCTTAACATCTTTAAACTTGACCTTACTGGCGAAGTTTTCGATGAAGATATGAGCCACTTTTTCGATGCTCGCTTTATTGGCCATGCCTGACTTGATGAGTCTGATAAATCGCTCTTTATCTTGCGAGTTTAACCATCTGTTTTCAGTATCAATATAGTCGTAGCCCAGGTAGTAGAAATCGACCGGTACGCTGATAAAGCCTTGTGCAAGTGCAAACCCGCGCACTAAATTGCTGTCAATGTTTATGGCATCCGCCATGTCGTTGGCTATCTGCTTTGCGCTTTACATAGAAATCCTTTTCAATATGAACCGCCGAATCTAGCAGACTTTTTGTACGCAAGCCAATGCCCACCGGCAAACGGCACCAGTCTGACGCTCAAAATGTCACCGAAACTTCCCGCGATCTCTGCACCCCGTTGTGGCATAATGCGCGCCAAATCACATTCCCTATGTATAAAGAGCGAGCGCTGTGTTAAGCACCAACAACATCACCATGCAGTTCGGCAGCAAGCCGTTGTTTGAAAACATCTCTGTTAAATTTGGCGGCGGCAACCGTTATGGCCTGATCGGCGCCAACGGCTGCGGCAAGTCCACCTTTATGAAAATCCTCGGCGGCGATCTGGTGCCGAGCGGCGGCAACGTGTTCCTCGATCCGAACGAGCGCCTGGGTAAACTGCGTCAGGATCAGTTCGCCTTCGAGCAGTTCAGCGTGCTGGACACCGTGATCATGGGCCACACCGAACTGTGGGCGGTGAAGGAAGAGCGCGACCGCATCTACGCCATGGCGGAGATGAGCGAAGAAGACGGCTATAAAGTGGCCGATTTGGAAGTCGCCTACGGCGAAATGGACGGTTATACCGCCGAAGCGCGCGCCGGCGAACTGCTGCTTGGCGTCGGCATTCCGGTGGAACAGCACTATGGCCCGATGAGCGAAATCGCGCCGGGCTTCAAGCTGCGCGTGCTGCTGGCGCAGGCGCTGTTCTCCGATCCGGAAATCCTGCTGCTCGACGAACCGACCAACAACCTGGACATCGACACCATTCGTTGGCTGGAGCAGGTGCTGAACGAGCGCAACAGCACCATGATCATCATCTCGCACGACCGTCACTTCCTGAACATGGTCTGCACCCACATGGCGGATCTGGACTACGGCGAGCTGCGCGTCTACCCGGGCAACTACGACGAATACATGACCGCTGCCACCCAGGCGCGTGAGCGTTTGATGGCGGACAACGCCAAGAAGAAAGCGCAGATCAGTGAGCTGCAGTCGTTCGTCAGCCGCTTCAGCGCCAACGCCTCCAAATCCAAGCAGGCTACCTCGCGCGCCCGCCAGATCGACAAGATCCAGCTGGAAGAGGTGAAAGCCTCCAGCCGCCAGAACCCGTTCATCCGTTTCGAGCAGGACAAGAAGCTGTTCCGTAACGCGCTGGAAGTGGAAGCGCTCACCAAGGGCTTCGACGAAGGCCCGCTGTTCAACAAGCTGAACCTGATGGTGGAAGTGGGTGAGAAGGTCGCGGTGCTGGGCGCCAACGGCATCGGTAAAACCACCCTGCTGAAAACGCTGGTGGGCGACGCGCAGCCGGACAGCGGCACCGTGAAGTGGTCGGAAAACGCCCGTATCGGTTATTACGCACAGGATCACGAATACGAGTTCGACGACACTCTGACCGTGTTCGACTGGATGAGCCAGTGGAAGCAGGAAAAAGACGACGAGCAGGCGGTGCGCAGCGTGCTGGGCCGTTTGCTGTTCAGCCAGGACGATATCAAGAAGCGCGTGAAGGTGCTGTCCGGTGGTGAGAAGGGCCGCATGCTGTTCGGCAAGCTGATGATGCAGCGCCCGAATATTCTGGTGATGGACGAACCGACCAACCACCTGGATATGGAGTCCATCGAATCGCTGAACATGGCGCTGGAGATGTACGAAGGCACGCTGATCTTCGTCTCCCACGACCGTGAGTTCGTCAGTTCGTTGGCGAGCCGGATTCTGGAAATCACCCCGAACAAGGTGATCGACTTTACCGGCAACTACGAAGACTATCTGCGTAGCCAGGGCATCGTATAACCCTCGCGGCAACGCATAAGGGCGGGAATTATCCCGCCCTTTTTTTATCCGTCATTCCCCGCCGCACACCTCGCAGTGCGGATCCTTCGGCAGTTTCATCTCGCGGAACTGCATGCTCATCGCATCGAACATCAACAGCTTGCCGCGCAGCGGCTGACCATAGTCGGCCAGCAGCTTGATGGCTTCCATCGCCTGCAGGGTGCCGATGGTGCCGACCAGCGGCGCCATCACGCCTGCTTCAACGCAGGTGAGGGCGCTGTCGCCGAACAGCCGGCTCAGGCAGCGGTAGCAGGGCTCGCCCGGCTGATAGGTGAACACGCTGAGCTGGCCTTCCATGCGGATCGCCGCGCCGGAAACCAGCGGCTTGCGCTGCGCGTGGCACAGGCGGTTCAGGGCGTCGCGCGCCGCCACGCTGTCGGTGCAGTCCAGCACCAGATCGCAGGCGGCGATCTCTGCCGCGACCGCGTCATCTTCCAGCCTGCCGTCGATGGCATCGATGCGGATATGCGGATTGATGGCGCTCAGTTCCCGCTTGGCGGAGGCGACCTTGCTCTGACCGATGCGATCGTCGCGGTGCAGGATCTGGCGCTGCAGGTTGGAGAGCGAGACGGTGTCGAAATCCACCAGCACCAGATGGCCGACGCCGGCCGCCGCCAGGTATGGCGCGGCGGCGCAGCCCAGCCCGCCCAGCCCGGCGATCAGCACGCGGGCGGCTTTCAGCTTCTCTTGGCCGTCGAAGTCAAAGCCGCGCAGCACGATCTGGCGGTTGTAGCGCAGCGCTTCGGCGTCGGTCAATTCCGGCAGCATGTTCAGCTCCTCAGCAGGGCATTGAACGGCTCGATCTCCACCGTTTCGCCTACCGCCACCGAACCGCGTTCGCGCTCCAGCACGATGAAACAGTTGCCCTGGCTGTAGGAGCTGAAGACGTGCGAGCCCTGGTGGCCGGTGGTGCTGACCTCCAGTTCGCCCGCGGCGTTGCTGCTGAACACCCCGCGCTGGAAATCGAGGCGGCCCGGCGATTTCTTCAGCGGCGTCAACGCGCGCGCGCGCAGACGCGGCGGCAGGCGCCAGTCGCTGTGGCCGGCCAGCTTCGCCAGCAGCGGTTGCACCAGTTGGTAGAAGGTCAGGGCGGCGGAAACCGGATTGCCCGGCAGGCCGCAGAACCAGGCGTGGCCCAGTTTGCCGAAGGCGAAGGGTTTGCCGGGTTTGATAGCCAGCTTCCAAAAGCTGACCTTGCCCAGTTCGTCGAGCATCTGTTTGGTGTAGTCGGCTTCGCCGACCGAGACGCCGCCGCTGCTGATGACTACGTCGGCCTGGCTGTCCGCCTGTTCGAAAGCGGCGCGCAACGCATCGCGATCGTCGCGGATAATGCCGAGATCGAGCACCTCGCAGCCCAGCTGTTCCAGCATCAGGCGCACCGCGAAACGGTTGGTGTCGTAGATTTGGCCCGCCAGCAGCGGCTGGCCGACCGGCTGCAGTTCGTCGCCGGTGGAGAATACCGCCACCTTCAGCTTACGCATTACCTGCACTTCGGCGACGCCGAGTGAAGCCAGCAGCGGCAGCTGCGCGGCGCCCAGCTTCACGCCGGCCGGCAACACGCTCGCGCCCCGGCGAATGTCTTCACCCGCCAGACGGATATTCTGGCCGGCTTCAACCGGCGCGGTAAAACGCACGCCCTGGTCGCTCACTTCTGCCTGCTCCTGCATGACCACCGCGTCTGCCCCGGCGGGGATCGGCGCGCCGGTCATGATGCGCACGCAGCTGTTGGCCGGCCATTGGCCGTCGAACGGCGCGCCGGCGAAGGCCTTACCGGCGACAGGCAGCGGCGCATTGGCCGCCAGATCGGCGAGGCGCACCGCATAGCCGTCCATCGCCGAGTTGGCGAACGGCGGCACGTCGAGCGGCGAGACCACCGGCGCGGCGGTGATGCGGCCGGCGGCGGCGGTCAGGGCAACGGATTCGGTTTGCTGCAGCGGGGCGATCTGCCCGAGCATTTTTTCCAGCGCTTGCTCCAGGGAGATGAGATCGGAAGTATGGCAATGATCCATAAAGGGAACTCCGTAATCAGGGTGCGCTAAAATAGCGACAAAGTGCGGGTATTATGGCAGAGAACGCCGGGGGGGAGAACGGGTTATGCCCGCCATCTTTCGTACTGCGGCGTCGGGGTGATCGGGTATAAACTGCCTAAAACAGAGGAGAATCATGATGCATAAACAGGTTATCGAGTTCTGGTTCGACGAGATCGAACCGATCATGTGGTTTAAAAAGGACGACGATTTCGATCGTCTGCTGCACAGGCGTTTCGGCGAAATCTGGCGGGCGGCGGCGGCGGGGGAGTTGGCGCACTGGCGCGACACCATCGAAGGGCGCCTGGCGGAGGTGATCGTGCTCGATCAGTTCAGCCGCAACCTGTTCCGCGGCACGCCGCAGTCGTTCGCCTGCGACGGCATGGCGCTGATCTTGGCGCAGGAGGCGATCCGCAGCGGCGAGTGCGAACGGCTGAGCCGCGAGCAGCGCGGCTTCCTTTATCTGCCGTTCATGCATTCGGAATCGCCGCTGATCCACCAGCAGGCGCTGGTGCTGTACACCGAGCTCAACAACGGCGACCAGCTGGAGTTCGAGCTGCGCCATAAGGCGATCATCGATCGTTTCGGCCGCTACCCGCATCGCAATGCGATATTGGGGCGCACCAGCACGCCGGAAGAAGAGGCCTTTTTACAGCAGCCTGGATCGGGTTTTTAACCGTTGAATTATCTGCGCCCGGCCGGGGAAAAAACGGCAGGCCGGGCGCCACAATAAGCGTTACTCAGCGCGAACCTTTATTTCATTACGCCTACCGCTATTTCCTCTCGCGAAATTACCAATAATCCCAGCCGCACGATCGGCGGTTTGCCACTTTTTATAACCTGCTGTTTTTATTCCAATAAGCTATTTCAAGGTGCGAAATGGTCTAAGCGCGCTACGCTAAAAGCGGGGCGTGGACGTTATGCTGTACTTCCACAGTCGGGCTAATAGCGTCGAAAAAGACTGAATAATAATGATACCGCGCTCAGCTTATTCGCTGTGCAAGGGCGGGATTAACACAGGGTGTCAGGCAAATGAGCAAACCAGTGATTGCCATTCATGGCGGCGCGGGCGCAATTACCCGGGCGGCACTGAGTGCGGAAAAAGAACGGCAGTATATCCAGGCGCTGTCAGAGATCGTGGCCGCCGGGCAGGCGATATTGGCGCAGGGCGGCAGCGCGCTGGACGCGGTGGCCGAAGCGGTGCGGCTGCTCGAAGAGTGCACGCTGTTCAACGCCGGCAAAGGATCGGTGTTCACCCATCAGGGCACCCACGAGCTGGACGCCTGCGTGATGGACGGCCGCACCTGCGATGCCGGTGCCGTCGCCGGCGTCAGCCGCATCCGCAACCCGGTGCTGGCGGCGCGCGCGGTGCTGGAAAACAGCGAACACGTGCTGTTCGCCGCCGAAGGCGCCGAGAAGTTTGCCGCAGCCCACGGCCTGGAAATGGTCGCCCCCGACTTCTTCTTTACCCAGGAACGCTTTGATCAGTTGCACCGCGCCCAGGCGGAGCAGGGCCGGGTATTGCTCGATCACGACGGCGCGGCGCAGGCCGGCGATCCGCTCGATCCCGATCGCAAATTCGGCACCGTCGGCGCGGTGGCGCTGGATGCGCTGGGCAACCTCGCCGCTGCCACCTCCACCGGCGGCATGACCAACAAGCAGGCTGGGCGAGTGGGAGACACGCCGATCATCGGCGCCGGTTGCTATGCCAATAACGCCACCGTGGCGGTCTCCAGCACTGGCACCGGCGAGATCTTCATGCGCGGCGTGGCGGCCTATGACGTCTCCGCCCTGATCGAATACGGTGGCCTCAGCCTGCAGGCGGCCAGCGATCGGGTGGTGATGGAGAAGCTGCCTGCACTGGGCGGCAGCGGCGGCATGATCGCCGTCGATCGCCACGGTAATATCGCGCTGCCGTTTAACTGCGAGGGGATGTATCGCGGTTTTGGCTATGTCGGCGATGCGCCGTCCGTCGGGATTTATCGCTAAGCGTTCACCGGGAGGGTGTATGACCGACGTTTCATTGCGGCCCGCCGGCGACGGGTTGTCATTGCCGCCGCAGCGGGTGCTGACGGTGCGCGATCTGAGCATCAGTTTTCCTCAAGCGGACGGCGCCGTGGAAGCGGTACGCAACCTGTCGTTCGATCTCGATCGCGGCGAGACGCTGGCGATCGTCGGTGAGTCCGGCTCCGGCAAATCGGTCACTTCGCTGGGGCTGATGCGGTTGGTGGAACAGGGCGGCGGGCGCATCGTCAGCGGCGCCATGACGTTGCGCCGGCGCGACGGCGCGTTGCTCGATCTGGCGCGCGCCTCGCAGAGCACGCTGCGCACGGTGCGCGGCGCCGACATGGCGATGATCTTTCAGGAGCCGATGACCTCGCTCAACCCGGTATTCCCGGTCGGCGAGCAGATCGCCGAATCGCTGCGACTGCATCAGGGCATGGACCACCGCAGCGCGCGTCAGGAGGCGCTGCGCATGCTCGATCTGGTGCGTATTCCGGAGGCCAAAGAGGTGCTGAGGCGCTACCCGCATCAGCTTTCCGGCGGCATGCGCCAGCGGGTGATGATCGCTATGGCGCTCTCCTGCAAACCGGCGTTGCTGATTGCCGATGAACCCACTACCGCCCTCGACGTCACCATTCAGGCGCAGATCCTGCAGCTGATCCGCGTGCTGCAACAGGAGATGCAGATGGGGGTGATTTTCATCACTCACGATATGGGCGTGGTGGCGGAGATCGCCGATCGGGTGCTGGTGATGCGCCGCGGCGAACAGGTGGAACAGAATCGGGTGCGCGAGCTGTTTGCCACTCCGCAGCAGGCCTATACCCGGGCGCTGCTGGCGGCGGTGCCGAAGCTGGGGGCGATGGCCGATCGGCCGCTGCCGGCGAAGTTTCCGCTGCCGGGCGGCGAGGGGGATACGGCGCCGCAGGATACCGTGCCGCCAGGCGCTGCGCCGATCCTGCAGGTGGAGCATCTGGTCACGCGCTTTGATCTGCGCGGCGGACTGTTCAATCGGGTCACTCACCGGGTGCACGCGGTGGAAAACGTCAGTTTCGATCTTTACCCCGGCGAGACGCTGGGGCTGGTGGGCGAGTCCGGCTGCGGCAAGTCCACCACCGGGCGCTCTTTGCTGAAGCTGGTGGACAGCCAGAGCGGCACCATCACCTTCGCCGGGCGGCGAATCGATCAGTTGAAGGGGCCGGCGCTGCAGCACCTGCGGCGCGATATTCAGTTCATCTTTCAAGATCCTTACGCCTCGCTCGATCCGCGCCTGACGGTCGGTTTTTCCATCATGGAACCGCTGTTGGTGCACAACGTGATGCGTGGCCGGGAGGCGGAACAACGGGTGGCCTGGCTATTGGAACGCGTCGGCCTGTTGCCGGAGCATGCGCGCCGCTACCCGCACGAATTTTCCGGCGGCCAGCGCCAGCGCATCTGCATCGCGCGCGCGCTGGCGCTGAACCCGAAAGTGGTGATCGCCGACGAGGCGGTCTCGGCGCTGGACGTGTCGATTCAGGCGCAGATCGTCAATCTGTTGCTCGATCTGCAGCGCGAGTTCGGCATCGCTTTTCTGTTTATTTCACACGACATGGCGGTGGTGGAGCGCATCAGCCACCGGGTGGCGGTGATGTACCTCGGGCAGATCGTCGAGATCGGCCCACGGCAGGCGGTGTTCGACAATCCGCAGCACCCCTACACCCGCAAGCTGATGGCGGCGGTGCCGGTGGCCGATCCCGCTCATGCCCACAAACGGCAGCCGCTGCCGGCCGATGAGATCCCGAGCCCGGTGCGCGCGCTGGGTGATGAACCCGTTACCGCACCGCTGGTGCAGGTTGGCACCGGGCACTTTGTCGCCCGCCACCCGATCGCCGGTGCTTTTTAAAGACCTCAGGAGAGACAAGCGACATGAAGCACACATTTAAACGCAATGCGCTGTTGGCCGCCATACTGCTGGCGGCGGGAACCGGCCCGGTCTGGGCGGCGAAGGACGCGGTGATTGCCGTGGCGTCCAATTTCACGACTCTCGATCCTTACGATGCCAACGACACGCTGTCGCAGGCGGTGGCCAAGTCTTTCTATCAGGGGCTGTTCGGCTTCGACAAGGACATGAAGCTGGTGAACGTGCTGGCGGACAGCTATGAGGTCAGCAAAGACGGCCTGACCTACACCGTCAAACTGCGCCAGGGGATTAAATTCCACGACGGCACCGCGTTCAACGCCGAGGCGGTGAAGGTCAACCTCGACCGCGCCAGCAACCCGGACAGCCACCTCAAGCGCTACAACCTGTTCAAGATGATCGACAAAACCGAGGCGGTGGACGCCAATACGGTGAAAATCGTGCTGAAGGCGCCGTTCTCGGCGTTCGTCAACAATCTGGCGCACCCGGCGGCGGCGATCATCTCGCCGGCGGCGCTGAAGCAATACGGCAAGGAGATCGGTTTCCACCCGGTCGGCACCGGGCCGTACCAGTTCGAGACCTGGAACCAGACCGATTTCGTCAAGGTGAAGAAGTTCGACGGCTACTGGCAGCCGGGGCTGCCGAAGCTCGACAGTATCACCTGGCGCCCGGTGGTGGATAACAACACCCGCGCGGCGATGCTGCAGACCGGCGAGGCGACCTTCGCCTTCCCGATCCCCTACGAGCAGGCCAAGGTGCTGGAGGGCAACGCCAGGCTGGACGTGGTGGCTGCGCCGTCGATCCTGCAACGTTACATCAGCATGAACGTCACCCAAAAGCCGTTCGATAACCCGAAGGTGCGTCAGGCGCTGAACTACGCCATCAACAAGGACGCGCTGATCAAGGTGGCGTTCGCCGGCTACGCGGTGCCGGCGGAAGGGCCGGTGCCGCCGGCGATCGACTTCGCCGCCCGCTATAAGCCGTGGCCGTACGATCCGGCCAAGGCGCGCGAGCTGCTGAAAGAGGCCGGCTATCCGAACGGTTTCACCACCACGCTGTGGTCGTCCCACAACCACAGCACCGCGCAGAAGGTGCTGCAGTTCACTCAGCAGCAGCTGGCGCAGGTCGGGGTGAAAGTGACGGTGACGGCAATGGATGCCGGGCAGCGCGCGGCGCAGGTGGAGAGCGTCGGGGTGAAAGACACCGGCGTGCGGATGTTCTACACCGGCTGGTCGGCATCGACCGGGGAGGCCGACTGGGCGCTGTCGCCGCTGTTCTCTACCCAGGCGGCGCCGCCGAAGCAGTTCAACACCGCGTTCTACAGTAACCCGCAGGTGGACAAGGATCTGACCGACGCGCTGGCGACCACCGATCGCGCCGAGAAGCAGAAGCTGTATCAGGACGCGCAGGATCGCATCTGGGCCGACGCGCCCTGGATCTTCCTGGCGACCGAACGTTTGCTGTCGGCCAACAGCAAACAGCTGAGCGGCTTCTACGTGATGCCGGATACCTCGTTCAACTTTGATAACGCCGATCTGAAATAAGGCGCCCATCCCCGCCCGTGGCCACGCGGCTGCGGGCGGGGGAAGGAATGAGATGCTCAATTATTTTCTGAAACGACTGCTGGGCCTGATCCCGACGCTGCTGATCGTGGCGGTGCTGGTGTTCCTGTTTGTCCACCTGCTGCCGGGCGATCCGGCGCGGCTGGCGGCGGGGCCGGAGGCCGACGAGGCGGTGGTGCAGCTGGTGCGCAAGGATTTGGGGCTGGATAAGCCGCTGCCGCAGCAGTTCGCGCACTTCTTCGTCAACGCGCTGCGGGGCGACTTCGGCATCTCGATGGTGTCCAAACGGCCGGTGAGCGAAGAGATCGCCTCGCGCTTTATGCCGACCTTCTGGCTGACCGTGGCCAGCATGCTGTGGGCGGTGGCGTTTGGCCTGGCGATCGGCGTGGTGTCGGCGGTGTGGCGCAACCGCTGGCCGGATCGCCTCGGCATGACGCTGGCGGTGTCGGGGATCTCGTTCCCGGCCTTTGCGCTCGGCATGCTGCTGATGCAGGTGTTCTCGGTCGAGCTGGGGTGGCTGCCGACGGTGGGCGCCGACAGCTGGCGACACTACATTCTGCCTTCGGTAACCCTGGGGGCGGCGGTGGCGGCGGTGATGGCGCGCTTCACCCGTGCTTCGTTCGTCGAGGTGTTGCAGGAGGACTACATGCGCACCGCGCGCGCCAAGGGCGTGCGGGAAAGCGTGGTGGTGATGAAACACGGCCTGCGCAACGCGATGATCCCGGTGGTGACCATGATGGGGCTGCAGTTCGGCTTCCTGCTCGGCGGTTCGATCGTGGTGGAGAAGGTGTTCAACTGGCCGGGACTGGGGCGGTTGCTGGTGGACTCGGTGGAGATGCGCGATTACCCGGTGATCCAGGCCGAGGTGCTGCTGTTCTCGCTGGAGTTCATCCTGATCAACCTGCTGGTGGATATGCTGTACGCGGCGATCAACCCGGCGATTCGTTATCAATGAGGACGCGGCATGATTAAGCATTGGCGGCGCAACGCCGCACTGAAGGCGATGCCGCTTATCGACCCCAACGCGGTACGCACGCCGTGGGGCGAGTTTTGGCGGCGTTTTCGTCGCCAGCGGGCGGCGCTGGTCGCCGGCCTGTTCGTGCTGCTGCTGATTGCGGCGGCGCTGCTGGCGCCTTATCTGGCACCGTTCGATGCGGAAAACTATTTCGATTACGATCGGCTGAACGAAGGGCCTTCGCTGATGCACTGGCTGGGCGTGGATTCCCTCGGGCGCGATATCTTCAGCCGTATCCTGATGGGCACGCGCATTTCGCTGGCGGCCGGGGTGTTCTCAGTGCTGGCGGGCGGGGCGATCGGCACCCTGCTGGGGCTGCTGGCCGGTTACTATGAGGGCGGGTGGGATCGCCTCACCATGCGCGTGTGCGACGTGCTGTTCGCGTTTCCCGGCATTCTGCTGGCGATTGGCGTGGTGGCGATCATGGGTAGCGGCATGGCCAACGTGATCGTCGCGGTGGCGATCTTCAGCATTCCGGCCTTTGCCCGCCTGGTGCGAGGCAACACGCTGGTGCTGAAGCACCTGACCTATATCGAATCGGCGCGCAGCATCGGCGCCTCGGACTGGACTATCATCCTGCGGCACATTCTGCCGGGTACCCTGTCTTCGATCGTGGTCTATTTCACCCTGCGCATCGGCACCTCAATCATCACTGCCGCCAGCCTGTCGTTTCTGGGCCTGGGCGCCCAGCCGCCGACGCCGGAGTGGGGGGCGATGCTCAACGAGGCGCGCGCCGATATGGTGATCGCGCCGCACGTGGCGATCTTCCCCAGCCTGGCGATATTCATCACCGTGCTGGCCTTCAACCTGTTGGGCGACGGATTGCGCGATGCATTGGATCCGAAACTGAAGGGGTGAGGGTATCGCTGAATTGGCATACCCCTGTTTTACGAGTATAATTGATGAAAATTTGACCCGTGTATGTTACAGGGATGAGGTATGGATATGGCAAATAACAATGTGACGAAAAAGACAGTCAACGTAACCATCGATCGCGATCTTTTCCAGCGAGCAAAATCCTTGGGCGTCAATGTGTCATCCGTATTGACAGACGCATTGAGCGTCCGTGTCAGGGATATTGAGATTCAACAGTGGCGCGAGCAAAATCGCGCGGCGTTAGAAGAACTTAATCGTATCACTGAAGAAAATGGTTTGTTGTCTGATGAATATCGGACATTTTAAATATGCAGTTTACCGTATATGACAATACGTATCCGGCATCAGCCTATCCCTACTTACTGGACGTTCAAAGCGATCTTATTGATGCCCTCTCGACCCGGTTAATGATCCCTCTTTATGCTTTGGATAACGTCAGGGTTAAAATTTCTGCACGCCTGTGCCCGGAGATTGAGGTAAACGGCGAAAAGTTTCTCGTTATGACCCATGAGATGGCTGCCGTACGTATTTCACAGATCGGGAAGGCCGTTGGTAATGCCAATGAGCATAGGAATCAAATTAAAGCTGCCATCGATTTTCTGATTGATGGCTTTTGAAGAAATCCGGGCGGTTTAACCGCCCGGATTTTTTATCAGCGGAACAGGTGCTCGGCGTGGAAGCGCAGGTGATCTTCCACGAAGGTGGCGATGGTGAAGTAGCTGTGATCGTAACCCGGCTGAATGCGCAGCGTCAGCGGCCAGTCGCGCTGGCGCGCCAATTCGGCCAGCCGCGCCGGCTGCAGCTGATCGGCCAGGAACTGGTCGTCGTCGCCCTGGTCGATAAGGACCGGCATTTTTTCCGCGCCGCTGGCCAGCAGATGGCAGCTGTCGTACTGCAGCCACTGGCTTTCGTCGCTGCCCAGATAGGCGGTGAATGCCTTGCGACCCCACGGCACCTGGCACGGGTTAACGATCGGCGCGAACGCCGATACAGAGCGGAAGCGCTGCGGATTACGAAACGCCATCATCAGCGCGCCGTGGCCGCCCATCGAGTGGCCGAAGATCGACTGACGATCGCTGACGCTGAAGTGCTGTTCGATCAGCGCCGGCAGTTCGGCGCTGATGTAGTCGTACATGCGGAAGTGGCGATCCCACGGCGCCTGGGTGGCGTTCAGGTAGAACCCGGCGCCCTGGCCCAGATCGTAGCCTTCGTCGTTCGGCACCTCGTCGCCGCGCGGGCTGGTGTCCGGCATCACCAGCACCAGGCCCAGCTCGGCGGCGATGCGCTGAGCGCCGGCTTTCAACGTGAAGTTCTCGTCGTTGCAGGTCAGCCCCGACAGCCAGTACACCACCGGCGGCGGGTTGTCATCGCGCGGCGGCGGCAGGTAGATGCTGAATGTCATGTTGCAATTCAGGCTCTGCGCCGCGTGGCGATAGCGCTGCTGCCAGCCGCCGAACATGCGGTGCTCTTCGAGAAGTTCCAATGACAACGTCATCTCTGCCTCCTGGCTTATTGGTCGAAGTGGATAACGGTGCGGATCGATTTGCCTTCGTGCATCAAATCAAACGCTTCGTTGATCTGCTCCAGCCCCATGGTGTGGGTGATAAAGTCGTTCAGTGCGAATTCGCCGTCCAGATAGCGCTCGACGATGCCCGGCAGCTGCGAACGGCCCTTGACGCCGCCGAACGCCGAACCGCGCCAGACGCGGCCGGTGACCAGTTGGAACGGACGGGTGGAGATCTCTTCACCGGCGCCTGCGACGCCGATGATCACCGACTCGCCCCAGCCCTTGTGGCAGCATTCGAGCGCGGAGCGCATCACGTTAACGTTGCCGATGCACTCGAAGGAGAAATCGACCCCGCCATCGGTCAGTTCGACGATCACGTCCTGAATCGGCTTGTCGTAATCTTTCGGGTTGATCAGATCGGTGGCGCCCAGTTTGCGCGCCAGATCGAATTTGCTGGTGTTGAGATCGATGCCGATGATACGGCCTGCGCCGGCCATCTGCGCGCCGATGATCGCCGACAGGCCGATGCCGCCTAGGCCGAAGATCGCCACGGTATCGCCCGGCTGCACCTTGGCGGTGTTGATCACCGCGCCCATGCCGGTGGTCACGCCGCAGCCCAGCAGGCACACTTCTTCCAGCGGCGCTTCCTTGTTGATTTTCGCCAGTGAGATTTCCGGCACCACGGTGTACTCGGAGAAGGTGGACGTGCCCATGTAGTGGAAGATCGGCTTGCCGTCCTTGAAGAAGCGGGTGGTGCCGTCCGGCATCAGCCCTTTGCCCTGGGTGGCGCGGATCGCCTGGCACAGGTTGGTCTTGCCGGATTTACAGAATTTGCACTCGCCGCACTCCGGGGTGTAGAGCGGGATCACGTGATCGCCGACCGCCACGCTGGTGACGCCTTCACCGACCGCTTCCACCACGCCGCCGCCCTCGTGGCCGAGGATCGCCGGGAACACGCCCTCAGGATCTTTGCCGGACAGGGTGTAGGCATCGGTGTGACAAACGCCGGTGGCAACGATCCGCACCAGCACTTCGCCTTTTTGCGGTGGCATCAGCTCGACTTCTTCGATCTTCAGCGGCTGGTTCGGGCCCCAGGCAACGGCGGCGCGGGTTTTGATCATCTCCATCATAGTCTCCTCAGTGGTTTTCTTTTTAAATCAGGCGATATCGATAACGTCTGATAAATCGTTGGGGGTGCTTTCATCAACAGCGGCGGTTTCCGTCTGTTCAATAATCAACTCTTTCAGCGCGCGCACGTTCGGCCCGAACGCGTCGCGGCGCCACAGCAGCCAGGTGGCGGTGTCGGCCACGTCCGGCGGCAGGGTGTGAACCCGAACCCGCTCATGGCCCGGCAGCAGGCTGAGCACCGAATGCGGGATCATCGCCAGCCCGGCGCCGCTGGCGACGCAGGCCAGCATGGCGTGATAGGACTGGATCTCCATGATCTGTCCCGGCCGCGCGCCTTCGCGCTTGAACCAGGCCTCCAGCCGCAGGCGGTAGGAGCAGCTGGCGCGAAAGGCGAACAGCGTTTCGCCATTGGCGTCTTTGGCGCTGTGGATCGGCGCATGATCGAGACAGGAGATCACCACCATATGTTCAGGATAGGCGATACAGCCGTTCAACTCGTCATAAGGCACCGGGCCGTCGACCAGGGCGGCCGCCAAGGTGCCGGCGCGCACCCGATCGGCGATTTCGCCGGAGGTGCCGGTGGTCAGCGACAGTGAAACCTGCGAGAAGCGCTGGTGATAAGCCGCCAACAGCGAGGGCAGGCGGGTGGCGGCGGTGCTCTCCATCGAACCGAGGGCGAAGTTACCCGCCGGTTCGCCGGCGTGGGTGATGCTCATCGCCTCGTCGCTCAGCGCCAGGATGCGATTGGCGTAGCACAGAAAGTTATGGCCCATCGGCGACAGGCGCAGGCGCTGTTTTTCGCGGATAAACAGATCGGCGCCCAGCTCCTGCTCAAGCTGGCGCAGCCGAGTGGTCAGATTCGACGGCACGCGGTGCAGCTGCTCGGCGGCGCGAGCGACCGAGCCGGTTTCCGCTACGCAGCAGAACATGCGAAGCTGGGTCAGATCCATAATATTCTCGTTTCGTGATGAACTTGATAACTATTATTCAGTTTTTGTGAGTTTAATACTGCGGCATGATACTGGCAACTTTCTTTTAACCTTTTGGATACCGGTATGGCTTTACGTATTGCCTTGAGCGGTTTTGCCGCACTGATCGTCGCCATGGGCATCGGCCGCTTCGCTTTCACTCCCCAGGTGCCGCTGATGATCGCGGAACACCAGTTCAGCCTGACCGGCGCCGGGCTGGTGGCGGCGATCAACTATTTGGGCTACCTGTGCGGCGCCTACGACGCGATGCGCGCCACGCGCCACGTCGAGCGGCGCCTGTGGTTGGGCGTATGGGGCGCGATGGCGCTGACGCTGCTGTCGGCGCTGGCGCAGGATGAATGGACGCACGGAGCGCTGCGTTTCGTCATCGGCTGGGCCAGCGGCTGGGCGATGGTGCTGGTGGCGGCCTGGACCAACGAACGGTTGGCGCACTACGGCCGGCCGGCGCTGAGCGCGGCGGTGTTCGCCGGGCCGGGCGCCGGTATCTTCCTCAGCGGCATGCTGGCGGTAGGCATCAACACGCTGGGGCTGACGGCAGCGCAGGCCTGGCTGGTGTATGGCGGGCTGGCGCTGGTGTTGGTCGGGGGGATTAGCGCCTTTCTGCCGCGCAGCGGCGAGCTGCATCGCCGGGACCTGGCGCCGGAGCCGCTGCTGCTGACGCCGTCGCTCAAGCGTCTGGTGTGGAGCTACAGCCTGGCCGGTTTCGGCTACATCCTGCCGGCGACGTTCTTGTCGCAGATGGCGGCGGCACGTTTTCCCGGTAGCCTGTTCGCGCAGTTCGTCTGGCCGGTGTTCGGCGGTGCGGCGGTACTGGGGATTGTGATCGGTATTTTGACCCGTCATCGGCTGACCACCCAGACCCGGCTGGCGATCACGCTGTGGATACAGGCGCTGGGCGTACTGAGCGCCGAAGTGGTGCCGGGCGTAGCCGGCCTGGCGTTGGGGGCGTTGCTGACCGGCGGCGGTTTCCTCTGCGTGGTGCAGCTCGCCCTTCAGCACGGCCGGGAGCTGGCGCCGCGCCATGCGCGCTATATGGCCGGGTTGCTGACCACCGGCTATGCGATCGGCCAGCTGGTCGGGCCGATGCTGTCGGCGCTGTCGACCGCCTTGACCCATCGGCTGGAGCCGGCGCTGTACGTGGCGGTGGCGGCGCTGTTGGTGGCCGGTGCGCTGGTGGTGAATACCCCGGCGCGGCGGTTGGCGCAAAAAACGGCGATTCGCTGATTGAAATCCATACAAATGGCGTGGGATCCCGCAGCCGGCCTGATTGTGCTAAATGCGAATATTTCACCTGCGGATGACGCACAATCACTGGATAATCGCCGCGCTCTCATCTACAGTGGGGGCAAAATCTTGACCGGGTTCACGTTATCCATCACGAAAACTCTGCCGTCACGAGAGCAAGCAATTCGCCGGCCGCACGCCCTACCAGGCCGCCGGCGGGTTCCGTCCGCAGGAGAACAAGTACATGACATCATTAAGTAAAGAAGCCGCGCTGGTGCATGCGGCGCTGGAAGAGCGTGGTCTGGAGACGCCGCTGCGCGGGGAAGTGCTGGATCGCGAAACGCGCAAGCGCCGCATCAAAGAGCACATGACCGAAATCATGCAGCTGCTGAATCTCGATCTGTCCGACGACAGCCTGGCGGAGACGCCGCATCGCATCGCCAAAATGTATGTCGACGAGATCTTCTCCGGGCTGGACTACGCCAACTTCCCGAAAATCACCGTCATCGAGAACAAAATGAAGGTGGATGAGATGGTGACGGTGCGCGATATCACGCTGACCAGCACCTGCGAGCACCACTTCGTGACCATCGACGGCAAGGCCACCGTGGCCTATATCCCGAAAGACTCGGTTATCGGCCTGTCGAAGATCAACCGTATCGTGCAGTTCTTCTCCCAGCGTCCGCAGGTGCAAGAGCGCCTGACCCAGCAGATCCTGGTGGCGCTGCAGACTCTGCTCGGCACCAATAACGTGGCGGTATCGATCGATGCGGTCCATTATTGTGTCAAGGCGCGCGGCATCCGCGACGCGACCAGCGCCACCACCACCACCTCGCTGGGGGGGCTGTTCAAGTCCAGCCAGAATACCCGCCAGGAGTTCCTGCGCGCGGTGCGTCATCACCAGGGGTGATGGCGTTGCGGGGCAACTCGCAATAGGATTACAGGCGCCTGCGGGCGCCTTTTTCATGAGCGGAAGACAGCGATAAAAAATGAACAGTCACCCTCTGCCGCGCATCGCCACGCTGGACTGCGTGCGCGGCATCGCCATTCTCGGCATTTTATTGCTGAACATCAGCGCCTTCGGCTTGCCGAAGGCCGCCTATCTCAACCCGGCCTATCTGGGCATGCCGTCGTCGCGCGACGCCTGGACCTGGGCGCTGCTCGATCTCTTCGCCCAGGCCAAGTTCCTGGCGATGTTCGCGCTGTTGTTCGGCGCCGGGCTGCAAATGCTGCTGCGGCGCGGCAAAAGCTGGATCCGCGCGCGGCTGTCGTGGCTGGTGCTGTTCGGCCTCGCGCACGCCATCTTCCTGTGGGACGGCGATATTCTGCTGGCCTACGGGCTGATCGGCCTGGTGTGCTGGCGCATGATCCGCGAAGCCAAAGAAACCTTCCAACTGCTGAAAACCGGCGTGGTGCTCTACCTGATCGGTGTGGCGGTGCTGCTGCTGCTCGGCTTCGTCTCGCACGGTGAGCCGGGCAGTTTCTGGCAGCCGGGCGTGGCGGAGCTGCAGTACGAGAAGTTCTGGAAGCTGCAGGGCGGTTTCGAAGCCTGGCGCAGCCGCGCCGATCTGCTCTCGTCCAGCCTGCTGGCCATCGGCGCGCAGTATGGCTGGGAGCTGGCGGGGCTGATGCTGTTCGGCGCCGGGCTGATGCGCAGCGGCTGGCTGCGCGGCAGTTATTCCTCCGGTTATTACCTGCGGCAGGCGGCGTGGCTGCTGCCGCTTTCGGTGCTGATCCAGCTGCCGGCGGTGGCGCTGCAATGGCAGGTGCACTGGGACTATCGCTGGAGCGGTTTCCTGCTGCAGGTGCCGCGCGAGCTGGGCGCCCCGCTGCAGGCGATGGGCTATCTGGCGCTGTGCTACGGTTTCTGGCCCGCGCTGTCGCGCCTGCGCATCGCCCACTGGCTGACCCTGGTGGGGCGCATGGCGCTGAGCAACTACCTGCTGCAAACGCTGATCTGCACCACGCTGTTTTATCGCTTCGGCCTCTATGAGCAGTTCGACCGGCTGCAGCTGTTGGCGTTCGTGCCGCTGGTCTGGCTGGCCAACCTGGCGTTTTCCGCACTGTGGCTGCGTTACTTCGCTCAGGGGCCGATGGAGTGGCTGTGGCGCAGGCTGACGCAGCTGGCCGCCGGCGCAGCGGAACCCAAAGCGCTGAAGTGAGCGCCACCCGGCAGGTTAAAAAAATGTATGTAAACGTTTTCTTTCCTGTGACGTAATTCACGCGAGCAGCGGGCCAATCGGGGTAGGATAGCGCCACCGGCCACTACCCCGATTTCAGGATCCCGCATGCCTTCAGTTCATCCGATCACCATTCGCGACGTGGCGAAACGCGCCGGGGTCTCCGTGGCGACCGTCTCCCGCGTGCTGAACCACAGCGCGCTGACCAGCAAGGAGACGCGCGAGCAGGTGCTACAGGCGGTGGCGGAGCTGGGCTATCGCCCCAACGCCAACGCGCAGGCGCTGGCGACCCAAAGCAGCGATACCCTGGGCGTGGTGGTGATGGACGTCTCCGACCCGTTCTTCGGCGCGCTGGTGAAAGCGGTAGACACGGTGGCGCAGAAACACCACAAATACCTGCTGATCGGCAACAGCTATCATCAGGCGGACAAAGAACGCCACGCGATCGAAGTGCTGATCCGCCAGCGCTGTAACGCCCTGATTGTTCACGCCAAAGCCCTGAGCGACGCCGAGCTGATCGGTTTTCTGGAGCAGGTGCCGGGCATGGTGCTGATCAACCGGATTATCCCCGGCTATGAGCCGCGCTGCGTCGGGCTGGATAACGTCTGCGGCGCAGAAATGGCGATGCGTCTTTTGCTGTCGCAGGGCCATCGGCGCATCGGCTATCTGGGCTCCAATCACCCGATCGAAGACGGGCCGCTGCGCCAGCAGGGCTATGTGCAGGCGATGGCCGCCGCCGGGCTGGCCACGCCCGACAACTGGCGCGCCTACGGTTCGCCGGATCTGCAGGGCGGCGAGGCGGCGATGGTGGAGCTGTTGGGGCGTAACCTGCAGCTGAGCGCGGTGTTCGCCTACAACGACGCCATGGCCGCCGGCGCCATGGCGGTGCTGAAAGAAAACGGTATCACGGTGCCGCAGCATTTCTCGCTGATCGGCTTCGACGACATCCCCATCGCGCGTTATACCAGCCCCAAACTCACCACGGTGCGCTACCCGATCGTCTCGATGGCCACGCTGGCGACCGAGCTGGCATTGCAGGGCGCAGCAGGCCTGGCGGAGCCGCAGGCCGCTCATCTGTTCATGCCGACGCTGGTGCGGCGCCATTCTGTCGCCCCCTGGCAAAGTGAGGCGACGGTCACTCTCTGACGATTTAATCTTGTGTAACCGTTTTCAATCTGTGAGAAAATTCACAGAATATTAACATCACGCCGTCTATGCTCTAGGCGTTTTCCGGCGCAAAGGCCCTTGCCGCTGCAACCTTTATCTCGCGCTGACACAGCATTTCTCGGAAATAACAAGATCCACGGACGACAGGTGTTGAGTGGAAATCGCCTGGCCTGGGGTGTGCGCACTGCCGGTGACCATTGGCTCAAAGACGAGTAATACCCTACACAGAACCGGAGACTGACAATGAATAAGAAGGTTTTCACCCTGGCCGCCCTGGCCGCAGCCATGATGTTTGGCGCCGCAGCCCATGCTGACACCCGTATTGGCGTCACGATTTACAAGTACGACGACAACTTCATGTCGGTGGTGCGCAAAGCAATCGAGAAAGACGCTAAAGCCTCCCCGGACGTTACCCTGCTGATGAATGACTCGCAGAACGACCAGTCCAAGCAGAACGATCAGATCGACGTGCTGCTGGCCAAGGGCGTGAAAGCGCTGGCGATCAACCTGGTCGACCCGGCCGCGGCGCCGGTGGTTATCGATAAGGCGCGCGCAAACGATATCCCGGTGGTGTTCTACAACAAAGAACCTTCCCGCAAGGCGCTGGACAGCTACGACAAGGCGTATTACGTCGGCACCGACTCCAAAGAGTCCGGCGTGATCCAGGGCGAGCTGATCGCCAAACACTGGAAAGCCAACCCGGCCTGGGACCTGAACAAAGACGGCCAGATCCAGTACGTGCTGCTGAAGGGCGAACCGGGCCACCCGGATGCCGAAGCGCGCACCACCTACGTGGTGAAAACGCTGAACGAAAAAGGCATCAAGACCCAGCAGCTGCAGATGGATACCGCGATGTGGGATACCGCGCAGGCGAAAGACAAGATGGACGCCTGGCTCTCCGGCCCGAACGCCAACAAGATTGAAGTGGTGATCGCCAACAACGACGCCATGGCGATGGGCGCGGTGGAAGCGCTGAAAGCGCACAACAAGACCAGCATCCCGGTGTTTGGCGTCGATGCGTTGCCTGAAGCGCTGGCGCTGGTGAAATCCGGCGCGATGGCGGGCACGGTGCTGAACGATGCCGACAACCAGGCGAAAGCCACCTTCGAGCTGGCGAAAAACCTGGCGGCGGGCAAACCGGCCACCGAAGGCACCCAATATAAAGTCGAAAATAAAGTCGTGCGTATTCCTTACGTCGGCGTAGATAAAGACAACCTGTCTCAGTTTGTTAAATAAGAATTGAGATCCCGCTAAGACCCCGCCGGCGGCGCCAACACCAGGAATACCGCCGGCGGGGATGTTTACGACTGCAAGATCGTTAAGCCAGGTGTATTTATGGCCGATAGCTCACGCGAATTTTTGCTGGAAATGACGGATATCTGTAAGTCGTTTCCCGGCGTCAAAGCCTTGGACAATGTCAATTTACGCGTCCGTCCGCACTCGATTCACGCCCTGATGGGGGAGAACGGCGCGGGGAAATCGACGTTGCTGAAATGCCTGTTCGGCATTTACAAAAAAGACAGCGGCAGCATTGTGTTTCAGGGCCGGGAAATCGATTTCAAGAGCTCGAAGGAAGCGCTGGAGCATGGCGTTTCCATGGTGCACCAGGAGCTGAACCTGGTGCTGCAACGCACCGTGATGGACAACATGTGGCTGGGGCGCTATCCGACCAAAGGCCTGTTCGTCGATCAGGACAAGATGCTCAAAGACACCCAGGCGATCTTCGACGAGCTGGATATCGACATCAACCCGCGTGAAAAGGTGGGCAACCTGTCGGTGTCGCAGATGCAAATGATCGAGATCGCCAAGGCGTTCTCCTACGACGCCAAAATTGTCATCATGGATGAACCGACCTCTTCGCTGACGGAAAAAGAGGTCAATCACCTGTTCACCATCATCCGCAAGCTGAAAGAGCGGGGCTGCGGCATCGTCTATATCTCGCACAAGATGGAAGAGATCTTCCAGCTGTGCGACGAGATAACGGTGCTGCGCGACGGCCAGTGGATCGCCACCCAGCCGCTGGAAGGGCTGGATATGGACAAGATCATCGCCATGATGGTCGGCCGCTCGCTGAGCCAGCGTTTCCCCGACAGGCAGAACACGCCGGGTGAAGTGATCCTCGAGGTGAAGAACCTGACGTCGCTGCGCCAGCCCTCGATCCGCGATGTGTCCTTCGATCTGCATCAGGGCGAGATCCTCGGCATCGCCGGGCTGGTGGGCGCCAAGCGCACCGATATCGTCGAGACGCTGTTCGGCATTCGCGAAAAGGTGGCGGGCACCATCAAGCTGCACGGCAAGGCGATCGATAACCACAGCGCCAACGAAGCGATCAACCACGGTTTTGCGCTGGTAACCGAAGAGCGCCGATCCACCGGGATTTATGCCTACCTCGACGTGGGCTTCAACTCGCTGATCTCCAATATCCGCAACTATAAAAACAGGCTCGGCCTGCTGGATAACGCGCGGATGAAGAGCGACACCCAGTGGGTGATCGACGCCATGCGGGTGAAAACGCCGGGGCATCACACCCATATCGGCTCGCTGTCCGGCGGCAATCAGCAGAAGGTGATCATCGGCCGTTGGCTGCTGACGCAGCCGGAGATCCTGATGCTGGATGAACCGACGCGCGGCATCGACGTGGGCGCCAAGTTCGAGATTTATCAGCTGATGACCGAACTGGCGAAGAAGGGCAAGGGGATCATTATTGTCTCGTCCGAAATGCCGGAGCTTTTGGGGATCACCGACCGTATTTTGGTAATGAGCAATGGTCAGGTTGCGGGCATCGTTAACACCAAACAGACCTCGCAAAATGAAATCTTACGTCTCGCCTCCCTGCACCTTTAAGGATCGGAATTATGAACGCGCTAAATAAAAAAACCTTATTCACCTATTTCAAGGAAGGCGGCATTTACGTGGTGTTGCTGGTGCTGTTGGCCATCATCATCATTCAGGATCCTACCTTCCTCAGCCTGATGAACCTGAGCAACATCCTGACGCAGTCTTCGGTGCGCATCATCATCGCGCTGGGCGTGGCGGGGCTGATCGTGACCCAGGGCACCGACCTGTCCGCCGGGCGGCAGGTGGGGCTGGCGGCGGTGGTGGCGGCCACGCTGCTGCAGTCGATGGATAACGTCAACAAGGTGTTCCCGCACATGGAAACCTGGTCGATTCCCCTGGTCATCCTGCTGGTGTGTGCGGTCGGCGCGGTGATCGGTCTGGTTAACGGCCTGATTATCGCCTATCTCAACGTGACGCCGTTCATCACCACCCTGGGCACCATGATCATCGTCTACGGCATCAACTCGCTGTATTACGATTCGGTCGGCGCTTCGCCGGTCGCGGGCTTCGATCCGAAGTTTTCCACCTTTGCCCAGGGTTTCTTGCGCTTCGGCGACTTTAAGCTGTCGTACATTACCTTCTATGCGCTGATCGCCATCATATTCGTCTGGATCCTGTGGACCAAGACCCGCTTCGGCAAGAACATCTTCGCCATCGGCGGCAACCCGGAAGCGGCCAAGGTGTCCGGGGTCAACGTGCCGTTGAACCTGATCATGATCTATGCGCTGTCCGGCATGTTCTACGCCTTCGGCGGCCTGCTGGAGGCGGGGCGCATCGGCAGCGCCACCAACAACCTTGGCTTTATGTATGAGCTGGACGCCATCGCCGCCTGCGTGGTGGGGGGCGTTTCCTTCGCCGGCGGGGTGGGTACGGTGTGGGGCGTGGTGACCGGGGTGATCATCTTCACCGTCATCAACTACGGCCTGACCTATATCGGCATCAACCCGTACTGGCAGTACATTATCAAGGGCAGCATCATCATCTTCGCCGTGGCGCTGGACTCGCTGAAATACGCCAAGAAGAAGTAGCTGTTTGGCTTCGCAGACAACAAGGCCGGCCTATTGCCGGCCTTTCTTGTTGGGCATTGCACGTCAGGGTCGTTTGGCTTTCTGCTTCTCTTCTTTCAGCTTGTGCTCCAGCTCTACCAGCTGTTCCGGCGAGACGGCGGGATAACCCTGGGCGTCTTCCGGCACGGTGTGCATGGCCGAGATCGGGATCAGCGGGCCTAGGAAGCGCGGCTCGCGCTTGAGGATGTACAGATCGGTCAGCGCGCCCAGGCGGGCGAAAATCTCGCGGACCCGCACCGTCATCATGTCTTTCGGCGACGGCACCGCATAGCACTGCGCCTGAATGCCCATGTGCAGAGCGATGAACAGCGCGCGCTCGCAGTGGAAGCGCTGGGTGATGATGATGAAATCGTTGGTGTCGAACACCTTGCGAGTGCGCACGATGGAATCCAGGGTGCGGAAGCCGGCGTAGTCCAGCACGATATCGCTCGGCGCCACGCCGGCGGCGATCAGATCGCGGCGCATGGTCATCGGTTCGTTGTAGCTTTGCTGGGCGTTGTCGCCGCTCAGCAGCAGGTATTTCACCTTGCCGCTGTTATAGGCGTTGATCGCCCCCTGAATGCGGTAACGGTAGTACTGGTTGATCACTCCGGTGCGGTAATACTTGGCCGTACCGAGCACCACGCCGACCTGGCGGTGTGGCAGCTCCTGCAGTTCGTCGTAGACGTAAGGCGCGGTTTTCCAGCTGATCCAGCGATCGAGCGCAATAGCCGAACCCATCAACACCGCAATGATGATGAACAGGCTGATGATCAGGCGTTTCCACATGTTGTTGCCTTACGCGCGCCGGGCTTAAAAAGATGGATCAAGGCTACTTTACCTGACCGACCGACGCAAGACGCGAACCGCCTGAAGCACGCGCAACGCCGCATTTTTAGGCGGTTTTGTCGCACAAAAAAGCCCGGCGGAGCCGGGCTGGGTCATTTCAGCGCGTCAATCAGAACGAGGTGCGCTTGTAGCTGCGGTACTGCGGTCGCCAGAAGTTGTGCTCGATGGCTTTCGACAGCGCGTCTTCGGAGGTGACGATCGCTACGCCCTGCAGCTGCGCCGCTTTACCCACTTCCATGGCGATGCACTTCGACACGCCCTGAATATCGTCGATATTCGGCAGCAGTGCGCCGTGGCCGTCGGTGGCCAGCGGCGAACAGTCCGCCAGCGCGCGGCTGGCGGCCATCAGCATGGCGTCGGTGACGCGGGTGGCGCCGGAGGCCAGCACGCCGAGGCCAATCCCCGGGAAGATGTAGGAGTTGTTGCACTGGGCGATCGGGTACAGCTGCTCTTTATAGCTCACCGGCGCGAACGGGCTGCCGGTCGCCACCAGGGCGGCGCCGTCGGTCCAGTTGATGATGTCTTCCGGACGGGCTTCCACGCGCGAGGTCGGGTTGGACAGCGGCATCACGATAGGGCGTTCGCAGTGCTTATGCATCTCGCGGATCAGCTCTTCGGTAAACAGCCCCGGCTGGCCGGACACCCCGATCAGAATGGTCGGCTTGGCGTTGCGCACCACGTCCAGCAGCGAAATGGCGTCGCTGGCGGTTTCCCAACCGGCGAGATTGTCGCTCTTTTGCACCAGCTTGCTCTGGAAATCGAGCAGGTTCGGCAGTTTGTCGGTCAGCAGGCCGAAGCGGTCGACCATGAATACGCGGGCGCGCGCTTCGTCTTCGCTCAAGCCTTCGGACTTCATCTGCGCGATGATCTGTTCGGCGATGCCGCAGCCGGCGGAACCGGCGCCGAGGAAGGTGACGGTCTGATCGCGCAGCTGACTGCCGGCGGCGCGGCTGGCGGCGATCAGGCTGCCGAGGGTCACCGCGGCGGTGCCCTGAATATCATCATTAAAGCAGCAGATCTCGTCGCGATAGCGGTTCAACAGCGGGGTGGCGTTGTTCTGCGCGAAGTCTTCGAACTGCAGCAGCACGTTCGGCCAGCGGCGTTTGACCGCCTGAATAAACTCTTCGACGAAGGCGTGGTACTCCTCGCCGGAGATGCGCGGATGGCGCCAGCCCATGTACAGCGGATCGTTGAGGCGCTGCGGGTTGTTGGTACCGACGTCCAGCACCACCGGCAGGGTGTAGGCCGGGCTGATGCCGCCGCAGGCGGTGTACAGCGACAGCTTGCCGATGGGGATACCCATGCCGCCGATGCCCTGGTCACCCAGGCCGAGGATACGCTCGCCGTCGGTGACCACGATCACCTTGACGTTCTGCTTGGTGGCGTTTTGCAGCATGTCATCGATGCGATCGCGGTTCGGGTAGGAGATGAACAGCCCGCGCGCGCGGCGATAGATATCGGAGAAGTGTTCGCAGGCCTCGCCGACGGTCGGGGTGTAGATGATTGGCATCATCTCGCTCAGGTGCGAGTCCAGCAGGCGATAGAACAGGGTTTCGTTGGTGTCCTGAATGTTGCGCAGATAGATGTGCTTGTCGTTGTCGTTCTTGAAATCCTGGTACTGACGGTAGGCGCGTTCCACCTGTTCTTCGATGGTTTCCACCGCTTCCGGCAGCAGGCCGTGCAGGTTGAAGTGGCTACGTTCTTCCTCGGTAAAAGCGCTGCCTTTGTTCAGCAGCGGAAATTCCAGCAGAATCGGGCCGGCGTAAGGGATATAGAGCGGGCGTTTGCTTTCGTATTCTAGTTCCATCAGTTTTACTCTTCACGTATCAGATAACTTTATTGCCGACGATCCTAAGAGATAAAGAGCAGATGTACAGCATTTGTTGCCAGATGATGAACCAGGTTGGCGTAATTATCGACAATCAAATGATTTTTTAACTAAAGAAAGTCTCTCTGGCGGCGTTGGGGCATTGTATTTGGCGGGCGGGGCTGTTAGCGGCGGAACCGGATGGCTCCGCCGTGGTGCGCTTAGAACGCGGCGCGGCTGACGTTTTGGCAGCCCAGTGCCGCCAGCGTGGCGCGGGTGGCGTCCCACTGGCTGAGGATCGCCTCTTGCGGTTCGACCAGCACGGCGCGGCGGATGTTCAGGCAATCGCCGCCGGAGAGGTTCAGCAGGATCAGCGCGGCCTGCAGCGGCGGCAGGCTCGGGTTGAAGGCGGCGTTTTCTGCATAGCGGCCGGCGTAGAGGTTACCGTCCTGCGTTTCCAGCGCCACGCCGCTGTGGGCGTTGCTGTACGGTGCGTGGCTCTGATTGGCCGCCGCCAGCGCCGCCTGCGTCAGCGCATCGTCCAGCGCCAGCCGGTGGCCGTGATCGACCTTGTCCATCAGCAGCGAAGCGATATCCAGATCTTTCGGGCCGAAGGCGTCCGGCAGATAGTCCGCCAGCGTGGCCGGCGCGCGGCCCGGCAGACGGATCTGCAGCTCGCCGCCGCTGTTCAGTTCATTCATAAACTGACGGCAGTGGCCGCACGGCGTGTAGTTGACGGTGACCGAGGCCAGCGCCGACTCGCCGCGCAGCCAGGCATGGGTAACCGCACATTGTTCTGCATGCACGGTTTGCTGCAGCGGTGCGCCGCTGAATTCCATATTGGCGCCGAAATAGAGGTTGCCACTTTGCCCGCGCGCGATGGCGCCGACGTGGAAGTGTGATATTGGGGTTAACGAGCAGGCCGCCGCCAGCGGCAGCAGCGCGAATGCCAGCGCGTCATCGTCCAACCCGCAGCCTGTGCGGAGCGCCGCCGCTTGCTCGGCCGTGAACATCGCCGGGAAGTCAGGCGCGTCCAGATAGGGCCGCAGGGCGGATTGCAGTGTCGCGGGCAGTGCGCTGAAAGCGGTGTGAAAACGCGGATGCATAGAAGGTCTCTCTACAGGTTAACGGGATAACATTCTAGGCAGGCCAGAGACATTAAAGTGTGATTGATGTCTCTTAATTGGTGAAATTAATGCAATGAGATACATAAATGCGAGATGTATCGCAAGTTTCACCGTATTCAACCGAACAGGTGCAGCAGCACCGGGAACAGGAACGGTGCCAGCAGCGAGGTGATGATGCCGCAGATTACCAGTGCCAGCGAGCCGAAAGCGCCTTCCTGGTAGTCCATCTCTGCGCAGCGTGCCGTGCCCAGCGCGTGGGATGCGGTGCCCATCGCCAGGCCGCGCGCCGAGTGGGTGGTGATTTTCAACAGGTTGAACAGCGTATGGCCGAACACGGCGCCGAGGATACCGACGAAAATGACGCAGACCGCGCTGATCGCCGGAATGCCGCCGAGCGAGTCCGCGACGGCCATGGCGATCGGCGTAGTGACCGATTTCGGCAGGATAGAGGCGGCGATTTCCGGCGTGGCGCCCAGCCACAGGGCGATGGCGCCGCCGCTGATCATGGCGGTCAGGCTGCCGATGAAGCACACCGCGATAATCGACTTCCAGCGCGCGCGGATCTGGTGCAGCTGTTCATACAGCGGGAAGGCCAGTGCGACGACCGCCGGCTGCAGCAGATCGTTTAGGATTTTGCTGCCCTGAAAGTAGCGCTCATAGGGAATACCGGTGAGCAGCAGCAGCGGGATGATCACCGCCATGGAAACCAGCAGCGGGTTGAGCAGCGGCATGTTCAGCTTGCGCGCCAGCCAGCGCGCGGCGAAATAGACCGCCAGCGTCAGCGGCAGCGACCACCAGATTTGATGGATCATGGGTTGCCCTCCGTGTCATCGGGCTTACCGGCGATGCGGCGCTCGCGGTGAAAATAGTGTGAGGTATAGCCGACCACCACCAGCACCATCAGCGTGCTGATGAGGCAAGAGATAACCAGCGGGCCCAGATGCGCGACGATCTGGTCATAGTATTTCATCACCCCGACGCCGATCGGCACGAACAGCAGCACCATGTAGCGGATCAGCAAATGGCAGCCGGGTTTAACCCATTTGGCCGGCAGAATCTGGGTAGAGAGCAGGGCGAACAGCAGCAGCATGCCGAGGATGCTGCCGGGAATGGCGAACGGCAGCAGCGCCGCCAGCGCGTTGCCGACGAACAGACACAGGTAGATGAGGAGCAGGGCTCTCAGGTATTTCCAGCACAGTGTGAGCACGTTGGCCATTGTCTTTTCCCGTTTAACTGATGCATTCATCATACAATTAAACTGTGAGCCATGCCACAGATCGCACCATGAATTCTCGCTATGGATACCATGCCCGATCGGCGGGTTGACAGCCCGTAATCGCTGGTACGCCCGAGTTTAGCGCGTGTCTTTGGCGGTTGTCGCTGCGTGTTCCGCCAGCCGGTGGCCGAGGAAG
Organism: Apodemia murphyi; assembly: GCA_018237385.1. Classification (NCBI taxonomy): domain Eukaryota; kingdom Metazoa; phylum Arthropoda; class Insecta; order Lepidoptera; family Riodinidae; genus Apodemia; species Apodemia murphyi. The sequence goes on along the minus strand of DWQP01000003.1, from coordinate 70,151 downwards.
AAAAACAGCAGGCTGAGCAGCGCGGCGACGATCAGCATCACGAACATCAACGGCGGCGCGGCATAGCTGAGCAGCACCCCGCACAGCACCGGGTTGATGGCGCCACCCAGCGCGCTGAGGTTCTGTACCCCATAGTAGCTGCCTTTCAGGTGCGGCGGCGCGATAAAGTCGATGAACATGTATTCCACCGGGATCACGATGATTTCACCGAGGGTAAACACCGCCATCGCCGCCAGCCACAGCCAGACCGCCTGGCCGGCCATCATAAAACCGAGCAGCCCGACGATAAAAAACAGCGTGCCCAGCGCCAGCCAGCGCAGCATGTTTTCCTGACGCATGCCGCGGCTGAGCAGGTATTGCAGGGCGATGACGATGCTGGCGTTGACGATCATCACCAGCCCGATGATTTTGTAGGCGAACTCGGCGCTGGAGACGGTGATCAGATACTGCGACAGATAGCCGGTGAACTGACCGAACACCACGGCGCCCAGGGTACTGCCGAGAGTGAAGTAGATCAGCCGCCTATCGCTGCGCAGGATAGTCACCGTCTGGCGGAAGTTGGGGAGCGCCGCGGGGGCGGAGGCGGCTGGCGTTGCGCGCTGTTCCCGACCGCGCAAGCGCAGGCTGAGCGCCGCCACCGTCGCCAGCGCCAACCCGCCCGACAGGTAAAACGGCAGCAGCGGGCTAAGCCCGGCCACCAGAACGCCGAGCGCAGAACCGATCGCCCAGCCGACGTTGACCAGCGTATAGTTGATTGAAAAAGCCTTGATGCGCTGCTCAACCGGCAGCCAGTCGGCGAAGCAGGCCTTAATGGTGATGCTCAGCACCGAATAACAGGTATGCAGGATCGCCAGCACCACGATCACGCCGCCGGGGCGCGGGATCCAGGGAAGGGCGAAGAAGCTCAGTGCAAACAATAAAATCGACAGCAGGATCAGGCGGTTCTTGCTGAATTTGTCCACCAGATAGCCGCCGTACAGGCTGGCAAGGATGCCGAGGGTCAGGCTGACGCCCAGGATCACCCCCACGCTCTTCGGCAGCAGATGGAAATGCTCGGTGAGATAGATGGTGATGAACGGCAGCGTCACGCCGCGGCCGATGGTCAACACCAGCGAACTGGCCAGCAGCATGTTAATCAGCGAGGGGAATCCCTTCATTCGAAGCCTGTTTATGCATACAGTTATTGGGCAATGCAGATAACATAGCGTATTTTGGCGAGGACGGAAGGGGGAAGCCGAAAATTAGTTTAAAAACAGAGGCTGCGTCGGCAGCCTCGTTAAAAACAGCATTATTTACCGTGTTCGGCCTGCAGCGTGGCGAACCACGGCTGCACGAAGTCGCTGCTGCTGCCCCAGCCGGGGATGATCTTCGCCAGCCCGGCGACGTTGACCGGCCCCGGCTGCGCCAGCAACAGCGCCTGCGGAATGACCGTCGCTTTGAACTGATAGCTGTCCGGCGTGCTTTCCCCGGCGATCTTGTTGGCCACCAGGCGCAGGTTGACTGCGCCGATTAGCTTCGGATCCACCGCCACGCTGACCTGCCACGGGCTGCCGGCTTCGCGCATCAGCTGCAAGTCCTGGTTGGAGATATCGATGCTGTACAGTTTGATTTCGGTGCGGCCGTTCTCTTTCAACGCTTTGTAAGCGCCTTGGGTGAAGGCGTCCCAGGTGCCCCAGATGGCGTCTATCTTGCCTTTCGGGTATTTAGTCAGCACCGCGCCCACCTTGTTGGCGGTATCGCCCTGTACGTCGGAGGAGACCGCGCCGATCGATTCCAGCTCATGAATGCCCGGATGCTGTTTCAGCAGCTGCTGATAGGCTGCCTGGCGGCGTTCCATCGGCGGGAAGCCGGCCACCCAGAGTTTGATAATGTTGGCCTGGCCGTTGAAATCCTTCACCAGTTGGCCGAAGGAGGCGTTGGCCAGTGAAGCGTCGTCCTGCTGTGAGACGGTGACGCCGGGAACGCTGCCGCTGACGTCGGTATCGAAAGCCGCGACGGCGATGCCGGCCGCCGCGATGCGTTTGACCAAGTCGGTGGAATAGGGGGCTCGCCCCTGCGAGAGAATGATGCCGTCATATTTCTGGCTGATAGCCTGGTTGACGAAGTCCTGGAAGCGCGCGTCGTCGCCGTTGCTGAGGAAGGTGTCCACCTTGAAGCCCAGCTTGCGTCCTTCCTGAATGGCGCCCGCCAAAAATTGCGTGGTGTTGTCGTCGGAGCCGAGGTTGCGGATCACCGCGATGCGCACTGGCCCCTGATGCTGGGCGATGGCGGCCGGCACGACGGCGTTTTCCGCCGCCTGCAGCGGCAGGGCAGCCAGCAGGCTGAGGGCGAGCAGCGAAGTCTTGAGGTTTTTCATTATTATAGGCTCCAAAAAAGCGGGTAAACGGTCCCGGTGAAGGTCTTTTATAGCAGTCTTTCTGTCTGGACGTCTATTTGTTGTTGCTGAGCATCATAGCGGGATGCGGCGGGCGAGGGAATCAGAGCGGTTATGACTTTTTCTTACTGTTTATAACGCTGGGAACGGAGTAATAAAAAAGGGCCGAGCAAGCTCGACCCTTGATGTAACGCGCCGGTACGGTTACTTGACCTGCATGCCAGGCTGCGCGCCGCTGTCCGGGCTCAGCAGGAAGATCTCTTTCCCGCCAGGGCCCGCCGCCATCACCATGCCTTCCGAAACGCCGAAACGCATTTTGCGCGGCGCCAGGTTGGCGACCATGATGGTCAGGCGGCCTTCCAGCGCTTTCGGATCCGGATAAGCGGAGCGAATGCCGGAGAAGATCTGGCGCGACTCGCCGCCCAGATCCAGCTGCAGTTTCAGCAGCTTGTCGGAACCTTCGACAAAGTCGGCGCTCTTGATCAGGGCGATGCGCATGTCCACCTTGGCGAAGTCATCAAAGGTGATGGTTTCCTGAATAGGATCATCGGCCAATGGACCGGTCACCGGCTTGGTGGCGGCCATGTCTTCTTTCGAGGCGTTGACCATTTCGCTGACCTTGTCCAGATCGATGCGGTTGAACAGCGCTTTGAATGCGTTCACCTGATGGCCCAGCAGCGGTTGCGGGATTGCGTCCCAGCTCAGCTCGGCGTTGAGGAACGCTTCGGCGCGTTCGGTCAGCGAAGGCAGCACCGGTTTCAGGTAAGTCATCAGCACGCGGAACAGGTTGATGCCCATCGAGCAGATGGCCTGCAGATCGGCGTCGCGGCCTTCTTCCTTCGCCACCACCCAAGGTGCCTGCTCATCCACGTAACGGTTGGCCAGATCGGCCAGCGCCATGATTTCGCGGATCGCGCGGCTGAACTCGCGGCCGGCGTAAGCTTCGGCGATGCTCTGCGCCGCGTCGACGAAGGTCTGGTACAGCGCCGGATCGGCCAGGCTGTCGGCCAGCTTGCCGCCGAAGCGCTTGTTGATAAAGCCGGCGTTGCGCGACGCCAGGTTCACCACCTTGTTGACGATATCGGCGTTTACGCGCTGCACGAAGTCTTCCAGATTGAGATCGATGTCATCAATGCGTGAAGAGAGCTTGGCGGCGTAGTAATAGCGCAGGCAGTCGGCGTCCAGATGCTGCAGGTAGGTGCCGGCCTTGATGAAGGTGCCGCGCGACTTGGACATTTTGGCGCCGTTCACCGTCACGTAGCCGTGCACGAACAGGTTGGTCGGTTTGCGGAAGTTGCTGCCTTCCAGCATCGCCGGCCAGAACAGGCTATGGAAGTAGACGATGTCCTTGCCGATAAAGTGATACAGCTCGGTGGTGGAGTCTTTGCGCCAGAACTCGTCGAAGTCCAGATCGCCGCGCTTGTCGCACAGGTTCTTGAAGGAGCCCATGTAGCCGATCGGCGCGTCCAGCCAGACGTAGAAGTATTTGCCCGGCGCATCCGGGATCTCGAAGCCGAAGTAAGGCGCATCGCGGGAGATGTCCCACTGCTGCAGGCCGGATTCGAACCACTCCTGCATCTTGTTCGCCACTTGCTCTTGCAGCGCGCCGGAGCGCGTCCACGCCTGCAGCATTTCGCTGAAGGCCGGCAGATCGAAGAAGAAGTGTTCGGAGTCGCGCATCACCGGCGTCGCGCCGGAAACCACGGACTTCGGATCGATCAGTTCCGTCGGGCTGTAGGTGGCGCCGCACACTTCGCAGTTATCGCCGTATTGATCCGGCGATTTGCATTTCGGGCAGGTGCCTTTCACGAAACGGTCCGGCAGGAACATGCCTTTCTCCGGATCGTACAGCTGAGAAATGGTGCGGTTCTTGATAAAACCGTTTTCTTTCAGGCGGCTGTAAATCAGGGTGGACAGCTCACGGTTTTCATCGCTATGGGTCGAATGGTAGTTGTCATAGCTGATGCCAAAGCCGGCGAAATCCTGTTGGTGCTCCTGGCTCATCTCCGCGATCATTTCTTCCGGTTTAACGCCCAGTTGCTGCGCTTTCAGCATGATCGGCGTGCCGTGCGCATCGTCCGCGCAGATGAAATGCACTTCGTGGCCGCGCATTCGTTGGTAACGCACCCAGATATCCGCCTGGATGTGCTCGAGCATGTGGCCGAGATGGATGGAACCATTTGCGTACGGTAGCGCGCACGTCACCAATAATTTTTTCGCGACTTGAGCCATAGTGAGAACTTGCTTTCTGTAATGAATAAAAGGGCCTTCGATGTTAACCGATCGAGACCTTCGCTGCTAGGGCGGTTTCTTGCAGGTTATACGCGCCAGCCGCCGGGCAGTTCTGATATGCTTAGCCGGAAGCTACCCATTCAAAATCAAGGAGCCGGGATGAACGCAAAATCCCCTGAGCAGACCAACCCCGAAGTTCTGCGCGCCCTGGTGACCGGTGTACTGGCCGCCTTTGAACACCCGACGTTGAAAAACAACCTGACCGCATTGAAGGCTATTCATCACTGCGCGTTGCTGGACGATGTACTGCATATCGAACTGACGATGCCGTTTGCCTGGCAGAGCGGCTTTGACGCGCTGCAGGCGAGCGCCGGCCCCGAGCTGTTGCGCGTGACCGGTGCCGCGGCCATTGATTGGAAGCTGAAACACGATATCACGACGCTGAAGCGTGCCAACGGCCAGGCCGGTATCAAAGGCGTGCGCAATATCATCGCCGTCAGCTCCGGCAAAGGCGGGGTGGGGAAATCCACCACCGCCGTCAACCTGGCGTTGGCGTTGGCCGCCGAAGGGGCCAAGGTCGGCATTCTGGACGCCGACATTTACGGCCCGTCGATCCCCAATATGCTGGGCACCGAACATGAGCGGCCGACTTCGCCGGACGGTCAGCATATGGCCCCAATCATGGCGCACGGCCTGGCGACCAACTCGATCGGCTATCTGGTGACCGACGATAATGCCATGGTGTGGCGCGGCCCGATGGCCAGCAAGGCGCTGATGCAGCTGTTGCAGGATACGCTGTGGCCGGATCTGGATTATCTGGTGCTGGACATGCCGCCGGGCACCGGCGACATTCAGCTGACGCTGTCGCAGAACATTCCGGTGACCGGCGCGCTGGTGGTTACCACCCCGCAGGATATCGCTTTGCTGGATGCTGCCAAGGGCATCGTGATGTTCGAGAAAGTGCATGTGCCGGTGTTGGGCATCGTGGAGAACATGAGCATGCACATCTGCAGCAACTGCGGTCACCATGAGCCGATCTTCGGCACCGGCGGCGCCGAGAAGCTGGTGCAGAAATACCACAGCCGTCTGCTGGGGCAGATGCCGCTGCATATCTCGCTGCGCGAAGACCTGGATCGCGGTACGCCGACGGTGATCAGCCGCCCGGACAGCGAATTTGCCGAGATGTATCGCCAGCTCGCCGGCCGCGTGGCCGCGCAGATGTATTGGCAGGGCGAGACGATCCCGACGGAGATTGCGTTCCGCGCGCTGTAACCGGCCTAAGGCAGTAAAGAACCCGGCTTTAGCGCCGGGTTTTTTTATTGGATATGGGTAGAATTGTGCAGATCCGCACGGGTATAAGGACGTTCGATATGCGCCAGCGTTTTGGCGATATGCTCCAGCAAACCCTGGGTCGGGGCCGGCTGCCGCTGCCCCATCAGCACCAACGGTAAGGCCAGCGCGATGACGAATTGTGGCCAGGAGAGGTGCGGGCGCGTTTTGCTCCGCTGCAGCCACAGGAACAGTGTGCTAGCCAGGTAGCCCAAAATCAGCCCGCCGATCACCTCGGAGACCGAGTGCACGCGAATTTCCAGCCGCGACACGCCGATGGTGAAAGGCAATATCCACCCGCTCAACAGTGCGAGGCTGCGTACAGGGTGGGAAAACCGACCGGCCAACGCCCAGAGCAGCGGCGGCCAGATGCTGGCTGCAAGGGCCGAATGGCCGCTGAATCCGGTGAAATCGTAGCGCTCGCTGCCGATGCCCCAACCCATAAAGGCCAACTTGGACAGGCAGACCACCCCGCCGGTGAAACCGAAGATCAGCGCCCACTGCCAACCCGCAGTGCGAGTGACGGGAGACGCGAGCAGCAATAAAAACAGAATCAGCGCGCAGGGCAGCAGTAGCGTACTGTCGCCGAAAAAAGTCAAAAAATACCAATCCAGCACAACAATCTCCGATAAGGGGCCACGGGGAAGCATAAGTCAGCGCAGGAGTGTAACCTGTTGCGGGAGATTGCCCTAGCCGTGAGATTCTTAAAATGTCGTATCGCCGGTAAGGCTCGAGGGCCTGAATTCGCCCGCCGTCGCGCAATATACAGTGGCGCAAACCCCGACGACTCCCTATAATTGTCGCGTTTTAGTTCCCTCCCTTCACATTACGAAATCAGGTCTTTAATTTTATGACTGACAATCCGCATCAGTGCGTCATTATTGGTATAGCTGGCGCATCTGCCTCCGGAAAAAGCCTTATTGCCAGCACGTTGTATCGCGAACTCCGCGAGCAGGTCGGCGATGAACACATCGGCGTTATTCCAGAAGACAGTTACTATAAAGACCAGAGTCACCTGACCATGGAAGAACGGGTCAAAACCAACTATGACCACCCGAGCGCCATGGATCACAACCTGCTGTTCCAGCATTTGCAGATGCTGAAGGCCGGCAAAGCGATCGAACTGCCGCTGTACAGCTACACCGAGCACACGCGCAAGAAAGAAACCGTCCACCTGAAACCTAAAAAAGTCATTATTCTGGAAGGGATCTTGCTGCTGACGGATATCCGCTTGCGCCAGGAGATGAACTTCTCGATCTTCGTTGACACGCCATTGGATATCTGCCTGATGCGCCGCATGAAGCGCGATGTCAACGAGCGTGGCCGCTCGATGGATTCGGTAATGGCGCAATACCAGAAGACTGTGCGCCCAATGTTCCTGCAGTTTATCGAACCTTCCAAACAATACGCCGATATCATCGTCCCGCGCGGTGGCAAAAACCGCATCGCGATCGATATTCTGAAAGCCAAAATCAGCCAATTCTTTGAATAAAGCCGCTTAATGGCCGGAAATGTGTATTTCCGGCCGGCGGCCAACTATTTGCACCCCGGCGTAGACCTTTCGCCCGTTGTGTGGCAATTTTTGTTTAGTTATGCGTTTTGATGGAGAAGAGAGACATGAGACTGTGCGACCGCGATATAGAAGCCTGGCTGGATAGCGAGAAACTGGTGATTTCCCCGCGTCCGCCGCTCGAACGCATCAACGGAGCCACAGTAGATGTCCGTTTGGGCAATCAGTTCCGCGTGTTCAGTGGCCATACCGCACCGTTTATCGATCTTAGCGGACCGAAAGACGAAGTTAGCGCCGCGTTGGATCGCGTGATGAGCGACGAGATTGTCCTGCCGGAAGGCGAGGCGTTTTTCCTCCATCCCGGCGAGCTGGCCCTGGCGGTGACGTTCGAATCCGTGACGCTGCCGGACGATCTGGTGGGTTGGCTCGACGGCCGTTCTTCTTTGGCGCGCTTGGGGCTGATGGTGCACGTCACTGCGCACCGTATCGATCCGGGCTGGCACGGGCGCATCGTGCTGGAGTTTTACAACTCCGGCAAGCTGCCGCTGGCGCTGCGGCCGGGGATGCTGATCGGGGCCTTGAGCTTTGAACCGCTGTCCGGCCCGGCGGCCCGGCCATACAACAGCCGTCAGGACGCGAAATATCGCGATCAGCAGGGCGCAGTAGCCAGTCGAATCGACAAGGACTAAAGGCGCGGGATGCACCGTCGGTGTGGCGCTGACAAGAGGGTGGCATGAGAAGATTACTGACGACATTGGCGATTTTACTGGTGGTCGTGGTGGCGGGGATGTCCGCGCTGGTACTGCTGGTCAATCCGAATGATTTTCGCGGCTACATGGTCAAAAAGGTCGAACAGAAGAGCGGCTACCAGCTGACGCTCGAAGGTGACCTGCGGTGGCACATCTGGCCGCAGCTCAGCATTTTGGCCGGCCGCATGACGCTAACCGCACCGGGTGCCAAAGCGCCGTTGGTGAGTGCGGAAAACATGCGTCTCGATGTCAAACTGTTGCCGTTGCTGTCGCATCAGCTGTTTGTGAAGCAGGTGATGTTGAAAAACGCGGTTATTCGCCTCACGCCCGACAGCGAAGAGCACTCGCAGGTGGACGCCCCGATCGCACCCGCCGGTAGCGGTGCTGACGCGGCAGACGCGGCCTGGAAGTTCGATATCGATAACCTTCGGGTCGTGGACAGCCTGCTGATTTGGCAGCGTGCCGATAACGAACAAATCAATGTCCGGGATATCAATCTCATCTTGCAACAAACGGAGAAACGCCAGGCTCAGTTGGAACTTTCCAGCCGGGTTAACCGCGATCAGCGTGACCTGACTTTCAGCATGGCGGCCGATGTCGATCTGCAGCAGTTCCCACGCCAGATTGGCGCCAACGTGACCCAGTTCAATTACCAACTGGCGGGCGCGGATATCCTGAACGGCGGTATTCAGGGAGAGGGGAATGCACAGGTGGTCTATCAGCAGACGCCGGCGCAGATTGCCGTCAGCCAGCTGAACGTCAGCGCCAATAACAGCCAGTTGACCGGTGATATCAGCGCCACGCTGGGGGCAGTGCCCGGCTATGCGGTGAACCTCAATTCGACTAACCTCGATCTCGACGCGCTTTCCGGCTGGCAATCCAGTACCACTACCGCTGAACAGCCCGCCGTCACCACCGCGCCGGTGATCGCCAGCCAGGTTGACGATCGGCAGCAAAATCTGGAGGCGCTGCGCGATTTCAACGCACAGTTGAATCTGCAGGCGGCACAGGTAACCTATCGCGGTATGAACGTTACCCAGTTGGCCGTTGCGGCGGACAACCAACGCGGCCTGCTGACGTTGCATACGCTTGCCGGGCAATTGGCCGGCGGAGATTTCTCCTTGCCGGGAACGCTCGACGCGCGCGGCAATAAACCGGTGATAAGCGTGCAACCGGTGCTGAATCAGGTTGAGCTCGGCACGGTGCTCAAGGCATTCGATATGCCGCAGATGCTCACCGGCAAGTTCAGTATGAAAGGGGATCTGACCGGCGATCGCCTCTCTTCACAGTCATTTGAGCGCCGCTGGCGCGGTACGGCGCAGCTGGCGATGCAGGATGCGCAGCTGCACGGTTTGAATATTCAGCAGCTGATTCAGCAGGCGGTTGCGCGCAATGATAACAGCGTGCGCGGGCAAGATAGCTATCAGCGCTATACCGAAGTCAAAAGCGTCTCGGCGCAGGCCAGCCTGAATCAGGGCACGGTCAAACTCAGTGGCCTGACGGCGGATTCGCCTTTGCTGGCGCTGACCGGCGCCGGCAGCATCGATATGCCGGGCAAACAGTGCGACATGGCGCTCAACGTGCGCGTGACCGGCGGTTGGCAAGGGCGCGGCGAATTGATTGAGCAACTGCAAAAAACGCCGATCCCGCTGCGGGTCTATGGGCCTTGGCAACAGCTGAATTATCAACTGCAGGTCGATCAAGTGCTGCGCAAAACGCTGCAGGATCGGGCCAAGGATGCGTTGAACAAGTGGGCTGAAAAGAACAAGGATTCGCGCGAAGGCCAGGATTTGAAGAAGCTGCTCGACAAGCTGTAATTCCCTCTGACGCGGGCCGCATTGTGGCCCGCGTCAATCTCGCCGTTTCCCACGATAATTTCCCTCCGTTACCTTGATGAAGGTCATGAAGACTCGCGCGCAGTTTGTGCAGAGTAAGGGACTGTTCTGCGATGACTATGCGCCTGAGCGCGAAAACATGACGAGTTGAGGAAACATGATAGAGCTTCTTATTGGCGCCGTAGTGGCGGCGGGCGTAGGCCGTTACATCATCAAGGGATATTCCGCCACCGGCGTTTTGATGGTGGGTGGGTTGCTGCTGCTCGGTATCAGCGCCCTGATGGGGAAACCGCTGTTGCCGTCCGGCGCTGCGTCTACCGGCTGGCGCGCGACCGACATGATCGAATACGTCAAGATCTTGCTGATGAGCCGAGGCGGCGATCTGGGCATGATGATCATGATGCTGTGCGGCTTTGCCGCCTACATGACGCATATCGGCGCCAACGACGTGGTCGTTAAGCTGGCCTCGCGCCCGTTGCAGATGATCAATTCGCCTTATCTGCTGATGGTGGCGGCATACTTTGTCGCGTGCCTGATGTCATTGGCGGTCTCTTCCGCCACCGGCCTTGGCGTGCTGTTGATGGCGACGCTGTTCCCGTTGATGGTGAACGTCGGCATCAGCCGTGGCGCGGCGGCAGCCATTTGCGCTTCGCCGGCGGCGATTATTCTGGCGCCGACCTCCGGCGACGTGGTGTTGGCGGCCAAGGCGGCGGAAATGCCGTTGGTAGACTTTGCGTTCAAAACCACGCTGCCGATCTCGATTGCCGCCATCGTCTGCATGGCCGTGGCGCACTTTTTTTGGCAGCGCTATCTCGACAAAAAGAACGATGAACAGCATCACATCATGGACGTCAGCGAAATCAAAACCCACGCACCGGGGTTCTATGCGATTTTGCCGTTTACGCCGATCCTCGGCGTGCTGATTTTCGACGGAAAATGGGGGCCGGAGCTGCATATCATTACCGTACTGGTCGGGTGCATACTGTTGGCGGCCGTGATCGAGTTTGTGCGCAGCTTCAGCGCCAAACAGGTGTTCAGCGGCCTGGAAGTGGCCTATCGCGGCATGGCGGACGCTTTCGCCAGCGTGGTGATGTTGCTGGTGGCCGCGGGTGTGTTCGCGCAGGGGCTGAGCACCGTCGGCTTTATCAGCGGACTGATTGGGCTGGCGCAGTCGTTCGGCACCGGCGGTTTGATCATGATGTTGGTGCTGGTGGTGATCACCATGCTGGCGGCCATGACCACCGGTTCCGGCAATGCGCCGTTCTATGCGTTTGTGGAATTGATCCCGAAACTGGCGGCGCAGATGGGCGTGAATCCGGCCTATCTGGTGATCCCGATGCTGCAGGCGTCTAACCTCGGCCGCACGCTGTCGCCGGTCTCCGGTGTGGTGGTGGCGGTTTCCGGCATGGCGAAAATCTCGCCGTTCGACGTGGTGAAACGCACTTCGGTGCCGGTGATTGTCGGGTTGGTAGTAGTGATCGTGGCGACCGAGCTGCTGGTTCCCCAATAAAGAAAGGCCGGGTGATGCCCGGCCTCAATGCTAAACCTCGTAGTCCTCCGGTGGGGGAGGCGGGGTGATCTTCACTTTCAGGATGCGGTGGCTGTTGACCTCCAGCGGTTCGAACAGGTAGTCACCGATCTTGATTTGCTCGCCTTCTTGCGGCACACGCTGGCTGTGCTCCATCAGCAGCCCCGCCAGCGTGTAGTATTCGCGTTTTTCTTCCAGTGGCATCGGCAGGTACAGCACCAGATCTTCCAGCGGCATATAGCCGTTGGCAATCCAGCTACCGTCCTCGACTTGCTGAATGTCATGGCGTGCGTCCACTTCTTCGCCGGCCTCCGGCAGATTGCCGGCGATGGTTTCCATCACGTCCGTCAGGGTGACGATACCTTCGACGGAGCCGAACTCGTCGACCACAAAGGCAAAGTGCGTCTGCGCCTGGCGGAATTGCTCCAGGGCGCTTAACAGCGTGAGCTGTTCCGGGAAGATCAGCGGCTGGCGTATCAGCGCGCGCAGATCCAGCGGCGCCTGCGCCAACTGCTGTTTGAGGACGTCGATAGTATGAATAACGCCCAGCGGTTCGTCGCTGGCGCTGCTTTCCACCACCACGATGCGCGTATGCTGATTACGTTCCAGCAATTGCGTCAGTTTCTCCTGCGGATCGTTCAGCTCGAGGTATTCGACGTCGTGACGCGAAGTCATGATGCTGCTGACCGTGCGCTGCGCCATGCCCAGCACGCGTTCGATCATGCGCCGCTCTTGCTGATTGAAGATCTCGCCGTTCTCGCTGTCGCTGTCCGCCAGCAGGTTGGCAGAGTGGTTGTCGACCTCCGCTTCTTCGTGTTTACCACTCAGCATGCGCAGTACCGCCTCGGCGGTGCGCTCGCGTAGTGGCCGCACCTTCGACAGGAAGCGCCGGCGGTTGAACTGGGCCAGCTGATTCAATGCTTCGATCATCACCGAGAAGCCGATCGCCGCGTAGAGGTAACCTTTCGGAATGTGGTAGCCGAAGCCCTCCGCCACCAGGCTGAAGCCGATCATCAGCAGGAAGCTAAGGCACAGGATAACGATAGTCGGGTGAGCGTTGACGAAGCGCGTCAGCGGCTTGCTGGCCAGCAGCATCAGGCCGATGGCGATACACACCGCGATCATCATCACCGCCAGGTGGTCGACCATGCCGACCGCCGTGATCACCGAGTCGAGCGAGAAAACGGCATCCAGCACCACGATCTGCGCCACCACCGGCCAGAAACGCGCGCCTTTGCGTGAGCCATGCTGCTCTTCATCCTTGCCCTCCAGCCGTTCGTTCAGCTCCATGGTGGCCTTGAACAGCAGGAATATCCCGCCGACCAGCATGATCAGATCGCGGCCGCTGAAGGGGTGCTCCGCGACGATGAACATCGGTTTGGTCAGCGTCGCCAGCCACGAGATGGAAGCGAGCAGCGCCAGGCGCATGACCAGCGCCAGCAACAGACCGACGACACGAGCCTTATCTCTTTGTTGTTTTGGTAGTTTGTCCGCCAGAATGGCGATGAAGACAAGGTTGTCTATACCCAGAACGATTTCCAGCACGACCAATGTGGCCAGGCCGGCCCAAATTGTTGGATCAGCGATCCATTCCATACGCCCAATTTCACCTGTAAGTTCTACGGCTTATGCCGCACGGGAATGATGGGCGCTGAGGCGGCAAAATTCAACTTTAAAACAGTCAAATCCACATGTTTACACAGTTTCCCGCCCGCGATTGAGGGGGAAACAATGGGTAAGTCCAGGTAGGCGCCTCAGCGCGGCAAAGTCAAGCCGATCGGCGACAATATCGATTTTGGCGCCGCGTACGGAGTTTGTCGATAAAATAGGCAGAACTATATTTTTTTAAATCAAAGTGTTATGCCCGTTTTTGACAGCTACACTTAATTGCTCGGTAAACCCATAGTAGTCTTATTCTGAAAAGGACTCACAGGGGGGATCTTAGACTTGTGTCGTTAGAACAATAGTATAAGAATCTTAACCATGAAATGGGGGGGAACAATAACTTCTGGTTATAAAAAGACCCAATTTTTTGTGATTATGTGAACCAAATTGCAGAAGTATCATGGTGCTGAATCCTGTTCATAGAAAAGTGTGATTAAGATTCAGGCGATAGACTGGGCGAGCGTGATTCAGTGCTTTGGTAGCTGCAAGCCAAGGGCGGTAGCGTGGGAGCGATGCGGTGCGAGGGTTCATTAGTCATGGTTTTTAAGTAATTCATTGATTTTTATATTAAAATGTCAAGTTTCGCACCTCATCATCTGGCATTCATGCGAGGTGGCCTGCCCCGGGAAATTTCATCGTTGTGCGAGGGGGATTTACACTTTTCTTCTCGACAAGTCCGACAGGATAATCGGCGTCGCTGAGTTCAAAATAATAATGTCAGAAAAACAGGCGGCATTTGGCTCTCGTACCGTTATCCTCTCGCCATTATTTACATTTTTGAGCGGAGCAGATATTTCCCGCATATACAATTCCGATGAATTTACCATAGTGATAAAAATGTAATGGAAAAACTGAAAGAAAAAACAACCAGAGGCCTGAAATGGAGTGCGCTGGAACGAGTGATGGCGCAAGGAGTGCAGCTTTGCGTAATGCTGATTTTAGCGCGAATGCTGGGGCCGACCTCATTTGGTCTGGTTGGCATGTTAGCGGTGTTTATTGCCGTAGCCCAGGTCTTTGTCGATAGCGGCTTCAGTGCGGCATTGATACGCAAACCGGAACGTAGCGAGGCCGATGTTGCCACTACCTTCTATTTTAATATCACGGTGTCGTTGGTTTGTTATGCCGTGTTGTATTTCAGTGCGGATAGCGTGGCCAGATTCTATAATCAAAGTGAGTTATCTTTATTACTGAAAGTGCTGGGGCTGGCCGTTATCTTTAACTCATTCCTGGTTATTCCCAGAACCAATCTGACGATCGCGATGGATTTCAAATCGCAGGCGAAAATTTCGATTTTAAGTGTGTTGGTGAGTGGTACGATTGCGTTGTTCCTGGCTTGGAAAGGTTACGGCGTATGGGCCTTAGTCGCGCAGACCTTGCTCGCATCGCTCACCAGCGTAGTGATGTACAATATTATTTCCCCGTGGAAACCTAAAGATCGATTCTCTTTTGAGTCGTTTCGTTACCTGTTTGGTTTTGGCAGCAAATTGCTTTGTTCATCGTTGTTGGAAACGATCTACAATAATATTTACCAGCTTATTATCGGTAAGCATTTTTCGCCGAATTATGTCGGGCAATTCACGCAGGCTAATCAACTCGCCAGCGTACCTGCAATGACGGCGACAACCGTGATTCAGCGGGTGACCTTTCCCATGTTTAGCCACATGCAGAGCAGCCCGGAAAAAATGGATCAGGCCTATTTACTGACGTTAAAACTGGCGGCTTTCGTCATTTTCCCGCTATTGTCGATATTGTCTGTCGCTTCGACGCCGTTGCTGACCTTGGTATTGGGTATAAAGTGGATTTATGCCTCTCATCTTTTATCGATTTTATGCATTGGCTACCTGCTCTATCCTATTCATGCGATAAACTTGAATATACTGCAAGTCAAGGGACGCTCGGACCTTTTTCTAAAGCTTGAAGTTATCAAGAAAGTGTTGGGTGTGGCGATTTTGTTGGTCACTATGCAAATCAGTATCACGGCTATGTGTATAGGCATTGTGGTTCACTCATATCTTTCTTTGATTATAAATACTTACTATACCAGCCAGCTTACGCAGATTGGCCAACTGACTCAGTTTAAAGCTTTATGGTCATTGTGGTTAGGTTCTGTTGTGAGCGCTGCAAGCGCGTTTTATCTTAACCAGGCATTTGTTTTTTCGTTGCCTGCTGAGATCTTTATCGCGATATGTATTCCGGCAGTTCTCTATATAATGTATTCGGTACTATTCCAAAGAGATTTGCTGAAGATTATCTTCACTGCGGTAAAAAAATAAACTCACGATAAGGATTAGCATGAAAAAGAATATTCCTGTAACACAGCCATTTCTCCCAGAGCTTGGCGAATTTGTCCCTTATCTGGAAGAGATCTGGTCAAATCGCTGGCTAACCAATAATGGCCCATTTCATCAACGGCTGGAAAGTGAGCTTTGCGATTATTTAGGTGTTGAGCATATTTCTCTATTCAATAATGCGACCATCGCTTTGATTACGGCGCTTCAGGCATTACGCATTTCTGGCGAAGTGATCACCACCCCTTACTCCTTTGTTGCGACTGCTCACTCTATTCTTTGGAATGGTTTGACGCCTGTTTTTGTTGATATCGACAGCGATAGTTACAATATCGATCCTAAAAAGATTGAGGCGGCAATCACGCCTCGAACCTCTGCAATCATGCCTGTGCATTGCTATTCTAATCCTTGCGCCGTTGAAGAGATTCAAAAGATTGCAGATAACTACGGTTTGAAGGTTATTTATGATGCTGCGCATGCCTTTGGTATAAACTACAAAGGTGAGAGTTTGTTGAGATATGGCGATCTTTCTATCTTGAGTTTCCATGCCACAAAAGTGTTTAATACTTTTGAAGGCGGAGCGATCATCAGCCCTGATGCAAAAACCAAACAACGCATCGATCGCCTGAAAAACTTTGGTATTGCTGATGAATTAACGGTAACGGCTCCCGGCATTAATGGGAAAATGAGTGAGATCAATGCTGCATTTGGTTTGGTTCAGCTGAAATATATCGACCAAGCAATTAAAAAGCGCAAAGAGATTGATGAAAAATACCGTGAAGCGCTGTCAAAAGTGAATGGCATTACATTATCCAAGTTATCGCCTGATTCCAATAGTAATCATTCCTATTTCCCTATCCTTATCGAGAAAGAGTTCCCACTCACTCGCGATGAACTGTATGATAAGTTGAAGAGCAATAATATCCTCTCCAGAAAATATTTTTATCCGTTAATCAGCAATATGCCAATGTATCGTGGCTATGCTTCTGCTACTCCCGAAAATTTGAAGCATGCGAACACCATTTCTGATAAGGTGCTGTGTCTGCCTATTTTCGATGCGCTGGAAGCTGACGATCTGGAGCTGATCATTACTTTGATCAGGGAGTGCTAGAACAAAAGGGCACATTTATAGTATCTATATTATAAGATTAAATGTGCCCATGACTTGAACTTAGATGATAATTATATGGCAAATAATTTATAAAGGGTAAGGAATGAAGTATTTAATTGTTGCCACGTCATATGATGAAAATAGCGGTGGCGTCATTGCTTTACACAAATTATGTCATGTGATTAATTCTCTCGGTGGTGAAGCTTATTTGCATCCGCGCGTAACGGAATCTCGCGCAGATTTTAAAAGCCTGTTAAGAGCGGCCAAGTCCTTCTTGCGAGTGAGTTTCGGTAAGTATAAAACTAATCCTTCTTTTAATACTCCAGTTAAAAGACGAATCACTAAAAAAGAGCTGGAAGATTTTTGTGTAGTTTATCCTGAGAACATTAGCGGTAACCCTATCGGGGGTAAACGGGTTGTCCGTTGGTTTCTGCATCACCCTGGCTATCATTCAGGGCAGGTAAACTATTTTTCTGGTGAGTTGTATTTTTCATATGATTCCTTTGGCAGCGACTTCGCCATCCATGGTTCGAAAACCTCTGAGCAGCCTCTGCGCGTAACGCACTTCTTTGACGAATATTATAATGATATTGGTACAGAGAAAGAGCGAACGGCTGTCGCCTACTGTTTACGTAAAGGTAAAGACCGTGAGATGGTTCATGATGTGGATCGTTCAACCTTGATTGACGGCCTCTCTCACCGGGAAGTGGCCTCTATTCTGCGGCGTTCTGATATTTTTATCAGCTACGATCTCTATACGGCATATAGCTGGTTTGCCATTATGTGTGGTTGCGTACCGGTTATTATTCCTCAACCAGGACTTAGTATTGAGGAGTGGTATCCCAACTCACAGTCTAGATTGGGATTTGCTTATGGCTTTGACCAAATAGAACAGGCCAGAGCGGAGATGGAATCAGCGAAGAATAACTTGAAAAACAAAGAAATTGAAACGACAGAAAACGTTAAGGCATTTTTGGCAGAGGTTGAAAGCTATTTTTCTAAATGAGCTCTTGAAGAAGTAACGGTCAGCTGAATTCATGCTCTATATAAATTGAGGCTGAATTGACTTTGTTTGCCGGGATTAACGTTCGTTGGATGTTATCTGGGAGAAAAGCATATTAATGATTTTTTATGAATGATTTTTGAACGGCTTAGCAGCAAAAGGGCGACAGATTGAGAATGTTCTTTAATTCAATTCGTTCGGACGCTAAGTAGTCTTATTCCTAAAAATCTCTCCATGGCGATGTAAGCCTTGTATCAGTAAGTTAATCGTATAAGAATTTGGTGCATATTAAGAGATGGCATCACTGATCGAGGTGATAATAAAAAATAGCTGTTTGCTGAGCTGCAAGAAAGCGGCGCTGACGGTGTTTATGTCATCCCGTCAGTTACCTGGCTGAGAGCATGTGGCCATAGCATATTGGCTATGAAAGCCGAGGGCGGTAGCGTGCCTGGAACGCCGGAGCAAGCGCTTTCGGTTTTTTGCGCGCAATGCGGGAGTGAGTTGCCGAACCGGGTTTCCGACGCTGTGGTGGACCTTTGGCAGGTGTTGAAAATGTATCTAGAACGGGGTTATGGGTAGTGAAGAACATTCTTTTTGTTATGCCGATTTTAGGACTGACTGGCGCGGATCGGGTTATTTTCACCTTGTTGAACAATCTGGACAGAACGCGCTTTCGCCCAATGTTGCTGCTGTACAAAAATGATCCAAGCCTGAACGTGCTGGTCAAAGAGCTGCGCCCGGACGTCGAAGTGACGTATCTGAACATCTCCGGGCGGGCCAGATTCTCTTTCCCAAAAATTCTTACCGGGATCCGGCGAGTCTGCCGGGAAAAAAATGTCAGCACCTTGTTCATCAGTTCAGGGACATCCAATGCGGTTATTTCACCTTTCTTGTTCCTGTTCGGCAAGCGAGTGAAAACAATTGCGCGCGAGTCGAACTTGCCGAGTTTGTTTGAAAAGAGCGCGATCGTTAAGTTTCTCTATCAGCACAGTTACAAGAATTATGACAAAATCGTCGCGCAAAGTGATGATATGCGTGAAGATTTGATTAAAAACTTCCAAATTCCTGCCGATAAGATAGTTAAAATCAACAACCCCCTCGATTATCGCTATATCAACGCATTATCGCAGCGGGAGGGTGAACCATGCTTCAACGAGAACAAGATTAACCTGTTGAGCATTGGGCGACTGACATATCAAAAAGGTTTCGACTTACTGCTGAACGAATTCGCCAAAGTCGACGATCCGCGCTATCACCTGACTATTATCGGTGAGGGAGAGGACAAGGCCGCTTTACTTGCCTTACGTCAGCAGTTGACGTTGGAGGAGCGGGTTACTTTTATCGATAGTACGGATAATCCGTATCGCTTCATGCGGCAGGCTGATGTGTTCATTTCGAGTTCTCGTTGGGAAGGATATCCAAACGTCGTCATTGAGTCGCTGCTGTGCGGGACACCTGTTTTAGCTAACAACTATCCGGGGGGAATCAACGAAATCATCGACAGTGAAAACGGCCAGGTTTGCGATCTGACCCGAGATTTTTCGTCGGCTCTCATGCATGTCACCGGTTTGCAGGATGTGAGTTTCGACGTGAAAAAGGTTGATGAAATTTTCAATAAATATAATGAGCTGGTGGATTAAAAGGCGATTTTAGCCGCGTTCAGCTATGGCGGGCGCGGTGTACGGAATCATTTGTGCACAGCTACGGGGGGCGGTTGACGCCAATCCGCTGCGCAGGCGGTGAGTGTTCACCTTTGCAGACCGTCGGAAATTGCACCATACATGTCTTATTTGGATAGAATTATGCAAAAAAGAATCAAAGCCGTAATCCCTGTTGCAGGCTTGGGAACTCGAATGCTTCCCGCCACAAAGGCGATTCCGAAAGAGATGTTACCTGTCGTCGATAGGCCCTTGATTCAATATATTGTGGACGAGTGCGTTGCGGCAGGGATCCGCGATATCGTTTTGGTCACCCACTCGTCGAAAAACGCGATTGAAAACCATTTTGACACTTCTTTTGAGCTGGAGGCGATGCTCGAATCCCGCGTCAAACGCCAGCTATTGAAAGAGGTTCAGTCGATCTGCCAGCCAGATGTCACCGTTATGCAAGTGCGCCAAGGGCAGGCAAAAGGGCTGGGGCATGCGGTGCTTTGCGCTAAACCTATGGTGGGCGACGACGCTTTCGTGGTGGTCTTACCCGATGTTTTGCTTGATGATACGACTTGTAATCCGCTGCGTGATAATTTGGCCAAAATGATCTCGCGATTTGAGCAAACCGCGGTAAGCCAGATTATGGTTGAACCCGTGCCGGAACAGGATGTATCAAAATATGGTGTGGTTGACTGCGGCGGCGTTGAATTGAACGCCGGAGAGAGTGCGGCCATGTCAGCCATTGTGGAAAAACCGGAGCGCGACGTTGCCCCCTCCAATCTGGCTGTCGTGGGGCGTTACGTGTTGTCTGCCGACATTTGGCCGTTGTTGGAAAAGACCCCGCCCGGGGCCGGCAATGAGATCCAGTTGACCGATGCGATTGCTATGCTGATGCAACAGCAGAAGGTAGAAGCTTTCCATATGAGCGGTAAATCACATGATTGCGGCGACAAACTGGGCTATATGAAAGCATTTGTGCAGTACGGCGTGCGCCATGCGTCGGAAGGACAAGCCTTCAATCAGTGGTTGAAGCAGAAAATTAAAGGCTAATTTAGTGCCTGCCGTACCAGGGCTCAATAGGTTAAAGGTAAATTCGATGACGACATTGAAAGCGGTTATCCCTGTAGCAGGGCTTGGCATGCGGATGCTGCCAGCGACGAAAGCTATTCCTAAAGAAATGTTGCCTATAGTCGACAAGCCACTCATTCAGTATATCGTTGGCGAGTGTGTGGCTGCGGGGATCAAGGACATTATCCTGGTCACGCACTCTTCCAAGAATGCGATCGAAAACCATTTCGATACCTCTTTCGAACTTGAAGCTATGCTCGAAGCCAGGGTGAAAAGGCAACTGCTGGACGAAGTGCAGTCCATTTGCCCGAAAGGCGTTACGCTTATGCATATCCGTCAAGGGCAAGCAAAGGGGTTGGGGCATGCGGTACTGTGCGCCAAACCGCTGGTGGGCGATCACCCTTTTGTCGTCGTTCATCCGGATATCTTGTTGGATGATGCAACCTCTGACGCCAAAAAAGATAATCTTGCCCATATGATCGCGCGTTTCGAAACGACGGGCGTTAGCCAGGTACTGGTGCAGGAAATGGATGCCGCTCTTTTGCGGAATTACTCTGCGGTGGCGTGTGAAAATCCCGATCTGCAGCCGGGAGAGAGCAGTCGCATGCTCTCCATCATCGAAAAACCGGAGCCTGAAGTTAAACTCAGCTCAAATTTTTCCGCAGTAGGCCGATATGTCTTATCCGCGGACATCTGGCCAGTATTGGAAAGGACGGCACCTGGCGCTTGGGGGCGGATCCAGCTTACCGATGCCATTTCCGGGCTGCTGAGGGATAAAACCATCGATGCGGTGCGCCTGGTGGGGGAGTCGTTTAACTGCGGCGAAAAAATGGGTTACCTGCGAGCGTTTGTCAGCTATGGGCTGCGCCACCCTGTGCAGGGGGAAGCGTTTCGCAAATGGCTGGCGGAATTCGTAGCGTAAGCGTTTTTGCCTGCTCAATGTACAGGGCTCTGCCAAAGGCAAAAAGTGATAATGGCCCCGCCGAAGCGAGGCGCTGTGGCAGAGGGCCATTTTTGAGCGTGAAGCATCGTGGCGGCATTAGCCGGATAGATGATACGATCAGAGAAAACCATCTAACGGTTATGGAATATGAAAATATCAGATTATAAATTACACTTGGCGGCGCTTGTTTTTCTCTTTTTGTTTACGTTTTCGGGTGTCTTTTCGATTATCGCGGTTAAATTTGATAACCCATTGATAAAAATATGGAAAGAGATTCTGATCATCGTGCTTTTCGCGGCTTGCACGTTATTCGTATTTATGAAACGCAGCATAAATATCAGAAAGGTTTTGCTGCTCTTAATCTTCCTTATGCCATTTTTGGTTATTTATCTTATACTTACAATAGATTCCAATCGCCTTCTGGTTGCTTATCAGATCAAGAACGACGTAGTGCCATTTCTGTTTGTCGCTGCAGTTGCATTTATCGTCAATAGCCGAGACTCAAAAGAACACATCTACCTGAAGATGGTTAAGGTCGTCATTATCACCGGCATGATCAACTCAGTGTTCGTGTACTTTGAAAGCGCGTTCTCTTCGCTCTTCATGTCGGTTCTCGCCATCGATGATATGAACAATGCCGGCGGCGCATCTGGCGTACGTCTTGATAATACGCTATGGGGACTGCGGGCGATGGGAACCATGACATCGTTCATCAACTCCGGTACGTTGATATTTTTCGCCATCGTTTGTCTCCTGGAAACCAAGTTGTACCGCGGTTGGAAGAAATTGGTCATGTTTGCCATGCTCGTAGCGGCAATGGTGCTGACAACCTATAAAACGACATTGCTGGCGATTGCGCTGTATTTTGGCGTAAAAGCGGTATATATGATGTTCAGCCGCGTGCGCGGCGCGAAAATGATCTATTTCTTTGCCACCGTTGTGGTGTTCACGGCGATGACCTACGTCTTTAACAGCATGGACGTCTATAATAAACTCGCCTTCACGCGGTACAAGGATGTGGCTTATAACTCTATCTACATTCGTGTTTTACAACATGCTGATATTATCAGGGATATGGAGGGGCGCGGCCAGTTCTACACCGGGCTGGGCGTTGGCGTCAACGGGACTTCAGGGCCGAGTGAAGATCTAAAGGTGAACAGTAAGGCGCTGGATAGCACTTACATTTACATCATGAGCAATTATGGCTTTATTGGTGTGTTTATCTATGTCTCCACGGCGTTCCTCATGTTGCTCTACCTGTGCCTCCAGGGACGTGAAAACGATAATATCGCGATTGTTCTTTTATTCTACTCATTGTCGGTTGAGTTCTTTACCAACAATATTTTCGCCAATTTCCCCTGTAACTTGATCATGTATACGCTGGTGTATCTTTCGATGATTTATTGCCGGCCGCAGGTCGTCAGGGAGAAAAAAACGCCGGCGACAAAAAGTGCTCCTGGGAACATGTTGGGGGCGTAATGTAAACCGCCTGTACGCAGGCGGTGTTGTTGATGAGGGAAGGCCTTTTTGTGAGAATAAACAGGTATCTTTCTTCATCAATACCCTTTACCTTTTGGCGTGGCAGCTACTCGCAAGCGGGGTGCTACATAAGAAACATCTGGATAGATGTTCCGGCCACTCCCTGACGCGCCATTTTCCTTTATCTGAAATAACTGATGGTAGTAAGTAGACATGAGAAAAATGAAAACTAAGCGAGTCGCTGTTCTGATCGCTAGTGCGCTGCTCGCTGGTTGTACTATCGCTCCTGGACAGCATCTTAGTACCAGCAACAAGGATGTTGTCCGACAGCAGGATGAAGATTTCGATCTCAACAAGCGGGTCAACGTTTATCCGATGACGCCAAAGCTGCTCGAGAGTTTGCGCGGCAAGCCGGTGATCGCCCAAGCGAACCCGCAGCTTGATCGTGAGCTGAAAGCGCATCAGTACCGGATCGGCATCGGCGACGTATTGATGATTACCGTATGGGATCACCCAGAGTTGACGACGCCGGCCGGTACTTACCGCAGCGCCAGCGATAGCGGCAACTGGGTCCATGCGGACGGCACCATTTTCTATCCGTACATCGGCAAGGTAAAGGTGGTGGACAAAACCGTGGTGGAGATCCGGCAGGATATCGCCAATCGCCTGGCCAAATATATTGAAAGCCCACAGGTTGATGTCAGCATCGCGGCTTTCCGTTCACAGAAAGTCTACGTGACAGGTGAGGTGAAAACCTCGGGGCAACAGCCTATCACCAATATTCCTCTGACCATTCTGGATGCCATCAATGCCGCCGGTGGTTTGACGGAAAATGCCGATTGGCGTAATGCGGTGTTGACCCATAACGGCAAGGAAATACCTATTTCGCTGCAGGCTTTGATGCAGAACGGCAACTTGCAGGAAAACCACCTGCTTTATCCTGGCGATATTCTCTATGTTCCGCGCAACGACGATCTGAAAGTCTTTGTGATGGGCGAAGTTAAGCAGCAATCCACGCTGAAAATGGATCGTAGCGGCATGACATTGACAGAAGCGTTGGGTAATGCCTCCGGCGTTGATCAGGCCATGTCGGATGCGACCGGTATTTTCGTCATCAGACCGCTGCGTGGCAGACAGCCAGAAGGCAAGATTGCCGATATTTATCAGTTGAACGCCAGTGATGCGACGGCGATGGTATTAGGAACCGAGTTCCAGCTACAGCCATACGACATTGTCTATGTCACCACTGCACCGATAGTTCGCTGGAACCGCGTTATTACTCAACTGGTGCCGACCATCGCAGGTGTTCACGATATGGTTGAAACCGTGCGTTATATCAGGAGCTGGCCGCAATGAAGTTTGATTCCATTCTGGTCATTTGCGTTGGCAATATTTGCCGCTCGCCAACGGGAGAGGCGCTGTTGCGTCAAATGCTCCCCGACAAGAAAGTGGCCTCGGCGGGATTGCAGGCGGTTGTGGGAGAAGGCGCCGACGCTAATGCGAAAGTCACAGCCGAAAAGCATGGGGTATCGCTGGACGGGCATGTCGCGCGTCAACTCACATCAGCACTATGCCGTGAGTATGATTTGATATTGGTGATGGAAAAACGTCATATCGATATGGTTGGCAATATCTCTCCAGAAGTCAGAGGAAAAACCATGTTGTTCGGCCATTGGATGGGGCAGCAGGAAATCGATGACCCCTATCGGAAAAGTTTGGAGGCCTTTGAATATGTTTATCAAATGCTATCCAACTCTGCGAGTAAATGGGCCAAAGTGCTAGCTTCCTAATACGAGAATTGTTATGTCAGAAAAGAATAAATTGCCTAGTGGTTCTGCAGAGAGGCCTGAAGAAATCGATTTGCGCCGCCTGCTGGGGGAACTGGTAGACAACAAGTGGCTGATCATCGCCATCACCAGCCTTTTTAGCGTGTTGAGTTTGCTGTACGTTTTATTTGCGACACCGGTGTATGAAACGGATGCATTGGTACAAGTAGAGCGTAACGTTGGCAATACGCTATTGACGGATATTTCTTCCATTCTTCCAGACAGTCAACCGCAAAGTCAGGCTGAGATTGAACTGATTCAGTCTCGAATGGTGATGGGAAAAACGATTCAGGATCTTGGCCTCGAAACGAGCTCAGTAGTGAAGTATTTCCCCATTTTCGGCCGCGGTTGGGCACGATTGATGGATGAAGAGCCGGCCAAGATCGCGTTATCGCGCTTGGTAGTGCCGGATAAGTGGTTGAATATTCCGTTGGAACTCACCGTTGGCAACGAGGGGCAGTATCAGCTTACTGCGGATGGTTCAACTGTGCTGAATGGCAAGATTGGCCAGTTGGCGTCAGGCAATGGCTTCACTTTACTGGTCAGCGATATCGATGCGGACGTCGGCACTACTTTTTATGTCACCAAACGCACCCCGCTTAATGTCATGCAGGAAATGTCCAAAAACCTGACGGTTGCGGATAAAGGCAAGGATACCGGCGTGCTTGGGCTGACCTATACGGGGGACGATCCGGTACTGATTCAAAAAATTCTGAACAGCATCGCGCAAAACTATTTGCAGCAGAACGTTGAGCGTAAATCGGAAGAAGCGGGTAAGAGTCTGAAATTCCTTGAGCTGCAACTGCCTAAAGTTCGCGGGCAACTGGAGATTGCGGAAGACAAGCTTAATAGCTATCGCCAGCGAAAGGATTCGGTCGACATGTCGCTTGAAGCCAAATCGTTGCTGGATTCGGTGGTTGGTGTCGAATCGGAACTGAATCAGCTCACCTTGAAAGAAGCCGAAATTTCGCAGCTATATACCAAGGACCACCCGGCATATAAAGCGTTGATGGATAAGCGCCAGACCCTCACCAATGAACGGGATCGCTTTAATAAGCGCATTAGCACTATGCCGGCGACGCAGCAGGAAATTCTGCGTTTGACTCGTGACGTTCAGGCCGGGCAAGAAATTTACATGGAGTTGCTGAATAAGCAGCAAGAGTTGAGCATCAGCAAAGCCAGCACTATCGGTAACGTTCGCATTGTCGACAGTGCGATCACGTCGCCGAATCCGGTATCGCCGAAGAAAACGTTGATGATCCTGTTGTTCACCTTCCTGGGCGCTCTGATCTCATCCGGTGTGGTATTCCTGCGCGCGTTGTTGCACAAAGGGATCGAAACGCCGGACGAGCTTGAGGAGTTGGGGATTAGCGTTTACGCCAGCATCCCTATTTCTGAGACTCAGCAGAAAAAGGATATGCTGTTCAGCCGCAGCAAAGGACGTTCCAAACATAGCGACATGCTGTTGGCATTGGCAAACCCGGCCGATTTGGCGGTGGAGTCGATTCGTAGCTTGCGCACCAGCTTGCACTTCGCCATGTTGGAAGCGAAGAATAATGTGCTGATGATTTCAGGGGCATCGCCAGAAATTGGTAAGACATTCGTATGTAGTAACCTTGCTGCCGTGATTGCCCAATCCGGGGTGAAGGTATTGCTGGTGGATGGCGATATGCGCCGTGGCCGTGTCCATGAGGTCATGCATGTGTCTAACGACAAGGGACTGTCGGCCGTATTGTCCGGGCAAGTTACTATGGAGGAAGCGCTGTGCAAAACGGAAGTCGCGAACCTTGATTTCATTCCGCGTGGCAAGGTGCCGCCAAACCCTTCTGAACTCCTGATGCATCAGCGTTTCAGCCAGCTACTCTCCTGGGCGCAACAGCACTACGATTTGGTGCTGGTGGATACACCGCCGATTCTGGCGGTAACCGATGCTTCTATTGTGGGGCGTCATGCTGGTACCAACATGATGGTAACTCGCTTTGGTGTGACGACGCAGAAAGAAGTTGAGGTGAGCATGTCCCGCTTTGAAAACAGCGGCGTAGAGATTAAAGGGGTTATCTTCAACGCCATCGTGAAGAAAGCCAGCAGTTATTACGGCTATGGTTATTATAATTATGGCTACGAAAGCAAGTCAGAATAAGCTAGAAAAATAACCCGCGCCCCGCAGTCCATACTATGGCCTGCGGGGCTGCTTTTCCATGATTTCATATAATAGATAAAATGTTGATTTTATAAGTTTATTATATGTAATTATTTTATTTATTTGCCGCTAATTATGGTTTCGATTTTCGCAAGGATAGATTATGCTTTATATTAATGCACGTTTTTTGGCGCAGGATCTTACGGGCGTCCAGCGTTTCGCTGAACAGATATCTATAGCGCTTAATGAGATTCGTGATGATATTATTTTCCTTGTTCCTAAAGATGTTAAGCGAAATGCCTTGCTGAAAAAGGTGAGATTTGAAGAGGTCGGCGAGCGTCAAGGCCACTTATGGGAACAGTTGGACTTGCCGGCATACTTGAAGAAGAAAGGCTCCCCGTTATTATTGAATCTGTGTAGCACGGCACCGATATTTTACCGGAATCAAATTGTCACTCATCATGATGTGACCTATAGACGCTATCCAGAAAGCTTCTCAAGAAAATTCAGAGCGCTTTATCGTATTTTAATTCCTACGATGCTGAGAAATAGCAAAAAATTGATTACCGTCAGTGAGTTTTCTCGTAACGAGATAAATGAAATTTATCATTGTCCAAAAGAGAAAATTGCGGTGGTGTATAATGCAGTTAGCGGTGATTTTTTCAGAAAGCCAGCTGCGCAACAAGAGAAATATTTGCTTGCCGTTTCGTCGCCTAATTATCACAAAAATTTCCACGGAATGTTGGAAGCATTTGCCAGTTTACCGAAGGAGAGCGGCGTCTCCTTGAAAATCATTGGCAAGTCGGCAACAACGTTCGCAGCACAAGACTTCAGCAAGTTGATTAATGGATCGGATGACATTCAATTCATGGGGCGCGTCGACGATAAAGAATTAATTGAACTTTATCAGAATGCTTTGGCTTTCGTTTTTCCGTCGTTCTATGAGGGGTTTGGCATCCCACCGCTAGAGGCGCAAGCTTGCGGTTGCCCGGTGATTGCCGCTAAAGCTGCATCTATGCCTGAAGTGTTGGCGGATAGCGTGGTTTATTTTGATCCGAATAATGTCAGTGATATTGCGGCGGCAATGGAAAGAATCATCACCGACGAGCGGTTGCGCGAAGCGCTGATCGCCAAAGGCGAACAGAACGTCGCTCGTTTCTCTTGGCATCATTCCGCGGAGAAAGTGGATCAGATCGTAGGAGAGATTCAGGCCGTCTCCCAGGGGAGAAATGCATGAGGGTATTGCACGCAGCTGAAACGATCAAGGGCGGCGTTGCGACCGTACTGCGGCAGTTGATGCTAAGCCAGCAGGATAATGCTGAAATAGAGTCACTGGATTGTCTGGTTCCCGATGAACAGCGTGATGAGGTTAGCGCGGTGCGTGCAGAAAATGTGACGACCTTCCACCGCACAGGAAGAAATATCGCTTCGTTCATCCGCTTCTTTATCGGTTTTTCATCATTATTGCTTAGAAAGAATCCCCACATCGTGCATCTTCATAGCACTTTTGCCGGCGTGCTCGGCAGAATAGCGTTGATTATGCTTTGGCCGATCAGAAGGCCGAAAGTGATCTACTGCCCGCATGCGTTCTCATTTTTGATGCAGGGCAGCGAGAAACAGCAAAAAGCTTTTTCATTGGTCGAGAAGGCTCTGACAGGCATCACAGATGCTATTATCTGTGTCAGTGAACATGAGAGGGATAAGGCGATTGAATACGGTTTTCCCGCGCATAAATTGCATGTGATTTATAACGGCGTGCCCGCTGTTGCCAATGAAAAAACGACGTCTAATCCGTACCCCGAAAATGTTCTTAACCTTCTTTTTGTCGGTAGATTTGATTATCAAAAAGGGTTCGACATCCTTATCACGGCGATGGAGAGTTTACGTGGGCACCCCATTCATCTCACTGCAGTTGGCGGTGGAGTGCATAACAAGTATGCACCGTCCGACGCCGCGCCGCAAACGACCTATACCGGGTGGTTAAATGCAGAGGCGCTGGAACCTTATTTTCGTCATGCCGACGTACTGATCGTACCTAGTCGATGGGAAGGATTCGCTATGGTGCCGTTGGAAGCCATGAGCTATGGATTACCGGTAATTGCCAGCAACTGCACCTCTTTTCCGGAAATGATTGAAGATCGCCGTACGGGTCTGCTCTTTGATCTGCAACAGCCGGAAATGCTCGTCCGCTACTTAATCGATACGCCTAAAGAGGATTGGAAACGCATGGGGCAGGAGGCAAGACAGCTGTTTCTGCTCAAATTTACCGCTGAGGCGATGATTGGCACTACGGCGGATCTTTATAAGAAGGTTTTAGGCGCTTAACTCAAATTTTTGGCTGAATAAATTTACTATTTTAACTCGAGGGCGAAGTGTGAAAATGTTGCCAATTATTATGGCGGGTGGAAGCGGTAGTCGTCTTTGGCCTCTGTCCAGAGAACATTTCCCGAAGCAATTTCTAGCACTGCATGATCACCAGTCCATGTTGCAAACGACGATAGAGCGGCTGGGGGGATTGGAGGCCGGGAATCCTATTGTTATTTGTAATGAGAATCATCGCTTTATCGTAGCTGAACAACTTCGTCAGATTGGACAACTATCCCACAATATCATATTGGAACCTATTGGCCGAAATACGGCGCCAGCCGTTGCCCTCGCTGCGCTCAGAGCCGTGAGTGACGGCAGCGATCCTTTGCTGCTGGTATTGGCCGCGGACCATGTCATCACGGATGCTGAAGAATTTCAACGGCAGGTTATCAGGGCGATGCCTTCCGCTGAGCAGGGCAAGTTGGTGACGTTTGGCATTGTTCCTCATGTACCCGAGACCGGTTATGGTTATATTCGCACCGGTAAATTGATGGATGATGGGGTACTGGCGCAGGTAGCGGAGTTTGTGGAGAAGCCCGATTTGCCGACGGCTGAACAGTATGTCGCCTCGGGCGAATACTTGTGGAATAGCGGCATGTTCCTGTTTAAAGCCAGCACCTATCTTCGGGAGTTAACCCGTTTTTGTCCGGAAATCGTCACCTGTTGCGAAGCGTCTTTGCAAAATTTGGCGGAGGATATGGACTTTGTTCGGGTCGACCGCGAGATTTTCGCCACCTGCCTGGACATGTCGATTGACTATGCGGTAATGGAGCATACGCAAGATGCCGTTGTGGCACCCTTGGATGCTGGGTGGAGCGACGTTGGCTCATGGTCGGCATTATGGGACATCAGCGAGAAAGACGGCTTGGGCAACAGTATAAGTGGCGACGTCATTTGCAGGGATACTGCTAATAGCTATATTCGTTCCGAGCATAAGCTGGTAGCGACCGTAGGCATTGAAAACCTCATCGTCGTCGAAACCAAGGACGCTATTCTGATCGCAAACAAAGATCGGGTTCAGGACGTCAAATCAGTCGTGGCAGATCTGAAGCTTCAGCAGCGCAGTGAGTATTTGCAACACCGAGAAATCTACCGTCCGTGGGGGAAGTATGACTCCATTGATGAAGGAGATCGCTATAAGGTGAAGCGAGTGACAGTAAAGCCAGGAGAAGGATTGTCGCTGCAGATGCATCATCATCGTGCAGAACATTGGATTGTTGTTGCCGGAACGGCAAAAGTTACGCTGGATGGCCAGACGAGCATCGTTGCTGAAAATGAGTCTATTTACATTCCCCTCGGCGCTGCGCATTCTTTAGAAAACCCAGGGAAAATTGCATTAGATATTATTGAAGTGAGATCCGGTGCCTATTTAGAGGAAGATGACATTGTTCGTCTCGAAGATCGTTATGGCCGTGTTTAGGGTAAGTCATTTTTTGATAAAACAAAATGAAACCAATGATTGCGTAACGGTATTGGAGTAATAATGACCAGCTCACTGACTTGTTTTAAAGCTTATGATATTCGTGGAGAGTTAGGCAAGGAATTAAACCCGGAAATTGCTTACCGAATAGGTCGCGCTTACGGAACCTTTCTTAAACCCGGGAAAGTCGTTGTGGGGGGCGATGTACGCCTAACGAGTGAAGAATTGAAAATGTCTCTGGCTAATGGATTGCGGGATGCCGGTACCGACGTTGTAGATATAGGCTTGAGTGGTACGGAAGAAATCTATTTCGCAACCTTCCATCTGGAGCTCGATGGCGGTATCGAGGTAACGGCGAGTCATAATCCCATTAACTATAATGGGATGAAGCTCGTAAAAGAAAATGCCAAACCTATTAGCGGTGACTCAGGGTTGAGAGAGATCCGGCGCTTGGCCGAGGAAAATCATTTCCCGGACATTGAGCGGCGGGGAAGTTATGAGAAGATATCGGTTATTGACGCCTATGTTGACCATCTGCTGAGTTACGTCAACCTCGCGAATTTAAAGCCCTTAACGCTGGTGGTGAACTCCGGGAATGGTGCTGCGGGTCATGTGATTGATGCGATTGAGCGCCGTTTCGCCGACCATAGCGTGCCGATTAAATTTGTTAAGATTCATCATGAGCCGAACGGCCATTTTCCTCATGGGATCCCCAATCCGTTACTGCCCGAGTGTCGTGCCGATACCGCCAAAGCAGTTATCGAACACGATGCGGATTTAGGTATTGCTTTCGATGGCGACTTTGACCGCTGCTTTTTGTTCGACAGCACCGGCAATTTTATTGAGGGCTATTATATCGTCGGCTTGTTGGCCGCCGCCTTCCTGGCAAAAGAGCCGGGTGCCAAGATCATTCACGATCCACGGTTGTGCTGGAATACCATCGACGTTGTAACTGAACATCGGGGAACGCCAGTGATGTCCAAAACCGGTCATGCCTTCATCAAGGAGAGAATGCGTCAGGAAGATGCCGCGTATGGCGGCGAAATGAGCGCGCATCACTATTTTCGCGATTTCTCTTATTGTGACAGTGGGATGATCCCATGGTTGTTGGTGACAGAGTTACTCTGTAAGACCGGACAATCTTTGTCTTCTCTGGTGGCCGAACGTATCACTGCGTACCCGGCTTCGGGGGAAATTAATGTGCGTTTAAACGATGCAAATACGGTGATTGAAAATATTTGTCAGATTTATCAACCAGGCTGTCTCGCCATCGATCGGACGGATGGTATCAGCATTGAGTTCGCTGACTGGCGATTTAATGTCAGGACCTCAAATACGGAGCCGGTGGTTAGGTTGAACGTTGAATCACGTGGGGACATCTCGTTGATGAAGGAAAAAACCAGCGAGTTACTGAAGTTATTGCAAGATTAGCCGGCCCAAATTTGGCCAGGCAAGCATGATTTAACGATGGGTAAGTCGGCATCTTTGTGGCTTCTCGGCTCTTGCGGAATTATAGATAACGAAAGAGAAAATAGGGAATCGGTAATTGCATTGGATACTTAACGTTGCATTTTAGGGTGGTGGTCGCATGCGGGTGTATGGCTGAGTAACACGATAGGCAGCTAAAGCACAGCATGCACGGAACAACGTTAAATATATATCCTTAAAGCTAATTAAAAGAGCTATCTATGAACAGTGAAAATATAAAGTCAAAACCAGTGCTTGTTAAGTTCACACTGGCATTTTCAGATTTGTTTTTCTTTAATTTCTCCTTATTTCTGTCTGTGGCTGTTATTTCAGTTATCTCAAATGATATTTATGAGTACATTCCTAAGTCAGTGATGGGGACTTTTTTCTTTTCTCATTTTGTCTTGTCATTAGCCTGCGCATTCTGGTTTTTGGTCAGATTGCGTCATTATTCATACAGGAAGCCCTTCTGGTTTGAACTTAAGGAGATGCTAAGAACAATAATAATATTTGCTATTATCAGTCTGGCATTTGTCGGTTTCTCAAAATGGGAGCTGTCGCGCTATGTGTGGTTATTGACCTGGCTGTTTGCTTTGATTCTTATCCCTGCGTTCAGAATTATAACCAAACATGTTTTCAATGTGCTGGGTTTATGGAAAAAGCAAACCATCATTATAGGCAGTGGAAGAAATGCTGAGGAAGCCTATGTTGCGCTGCAAAGCGAAGAAATTCTTGGTTTTGATGTTGTGGCATTCTATTGCCTGTCACCTGAAGATGAAAGAGAAAGCCTGTTCGGAAAGAAACTGATAAAGTCTGAAGAAGAACTTTGGGACTTGGTCGATCCCGAGAATACACAGATTATTGTCGCCGTTGAGTTCGAGCAGCATGCCCTGCGGGATTACTGGCTAAAAAGTTTTGCTAAGCACGCGTGCCGTTCGGTATCGGTCATTCCGACTTTGCGAGGGGTACCGCTGTATGGAACAGACATGTCATTCATTTTCAGTCATGAAGTGATGATTCTGCGGGTTAATAACAATCTCGCAAAACTGACATCCAGATTTGTGAAGCGAATTTTTGACATTTTTGGCTCCCTGGCCATTATGACAATATTATCGCCTGTGTTATTGGGGATTTTACTGATGGTGTCCAAAGATGGCGGAAAACCTATCTATGGGCACGAGCGAGTTGGTCTGAAAGGACGAAAATTTAAATGCTTGAAGTTCAGATCAATGGTGACGAACTCTAAGGAAGTGTTGGCTAATTTGCTGGCGACAGACAGTGAAGCGCTTGCCGAGTGGAATAAGGATTTTAAGCTTAAGAACGATCCGCGGATCACAAAAATTGGTGGCTTCATTCGTAAAACCAGTCTTGATGAATTACCGCAATTGTGGAATGTTTTACGAGGCGATATGAGTCTGGTCGGCCCTCGACCGATCATCGAAGAAGAGCTGGAAAGATACGCCGGCGATGTCGACTATTATCTGATGGCAAAACCTGGCATGACGGGGTTGTGGCAGGTTAGTGGGCGTAACGATGTCGATTATGATACCCGAGTGTATTTTGACTCATGGTATGT
This sequence comes from Apodemia murphyi, assembly GCA_018237385.1. Taxonomy (NCBI): domain Eukaryota; kingdom Metazoa; phylum Arthropoda; class Insecta; order Lepidoptera; family Riodinidae; genus Apodemia; species Apodemia murphyi. Next base: position 36,592 of record DWQP01000003.1, on the reverse strand, counting down.
GAAGAACTGGTCGTTGTGGAACGATATTGTCATCCTGTTCAAAACGGTGAACGTTGTTCTAAGAAGAGATGGGGCATATTAATAAAGGTACTCACGCCGAGTTAACTTGGCGTGATGACTCGTCTTGTCATTTTATACTGTGGCAGGCAGGAATAATTGCGGATGGTATGAGTCGCAATCTATCTGTAATTTATTTTAAGGTGTGATATGGATCTATGTGTCATTATTGTTACTTATGGTGAGCGAGCCCATTTTGTCAAGCAGGTCGTCGATTCTTGTGCGGGTGAAATGGTCAAAAAAATCGTTATTGTAGATAACGGCTCTGGTGAGGAGAATAAGCGTAGTTTATCTGCTATTGCTGAAGCATATCCACAAACCGTTATAATACTGACTATGGATAGCAATACCGGTTCCGCCGGTGGTTTCTATGCCGCAATGGAATGTGCGGCGAGCATTAACGGCGTGGACTTTATTCTGGCTTTAGATGACGATAACAAGATTGCATCCGAAGATATCAATAAATTGGCTTGCTACTGGCAAGAGCATGTCAATAAAGACGTTGAAGATAATACGGCGTTACTCGCTTTGCGTGAAGATAGGCTGCATTATATAAAGTTTATTGAGACGAGAAATGATGACGTATTGCTCGGTGCAAAAAATAGCTTCATGGGTTTTCATTTTGCTAATTATTTAAAAAAAATCATCGGCGTATCAAATAAGAAAAAAAACGTTGCGGAGAAAATTGTTTCGCCGATAGCACCCTATGGCGGCATGTTTTTTCATAAGAGCCTGCTGAAAAAACATGGTCTCCCTAAAAAAGAGATGTATTTGTACTGCGATGATACAGAGTTCTCCTATAGAATTACTAAGGCCGGGGGAGAGATTATCATCATCCCTGACGCGAAAATTGTCGATCTGGATCAGTCATGGGATTCCGGCGCGCGAAAGAAACGTTTTAACTCTCCGGTGCTTGAGACAAAAGATGATTTTCGAGTGCGCTATAGCTTCCGGAATCGCGTTTATTTTGAAAGGAATTACTTAGTTACTAATAAACTAATCTACTTGATGAACATCATAATATACTTATCAGACTTGGCCGTGAAGGCCGTATGCCATGGCAAGTTAAAACGAGTCGGTCTGGTTGTACGCGCTATTCGCGACGGTTTCAGAATGTGATTAAAGTAACAGTTTAGTCTCGGTGGATTTACAGGTTCCAGGCAGTTGAGGTGTTATTTGATGGGGTATGCTCCTTTATTCTATGACACACATAGCGGGCGAATCCGTTAGTTATCGTTGTGGGCTTATGGATCATATTCCAAGTTTATTCCTTTGAGGGTTTATATGATGGCAACCAACCCCAGCAAGAACCGCCTCTTTTTTGCTCGCAGGCGAATGACCATGGCTGCATTGATGTTGATGAGTTCCAGTCAGGTAATGGCGTTGGATGCCATAGGCATTCACAGCCATTTTAATCACTACCCAGATTCGAGTGATACCTATCTAGCCATGATTAAGCAGTTTGGGTTTAATTCATTCCGCTCGGATCTGGCATGGAACTCCATTGAATCCCAGAAAGGGGTGTTCTCGATTAATGATGCGGGTAACCAGAAAGAGGATCTGGCTTTTCAGACAGGTTTCTCTCAATATGGGCTCAGTGCCTTAATGGTGCTCGGTTATGGTAACAAGCTCTACAGCAATAATGCGATTGATTTCCCAAGAACGCCAGAGCAGATCGCAGCATTCGCAAACTACGCGGCTTGGGTCGCTGCGCGCTACAAAGGAAAGGTCAAGTATTTCGATATCTGGAATGAGTGGTTGTATGGAACGGGGCTGACGTCTAAACCTCGTAATGTACCTCCCGCCCAGGTTTATTTCGACGTGGTGAAAGCGACATCGGCCGCAGTGCGTAAAGTTGATCCGAACGCGGTGATACTGGCGGGTTCCTTTAACACGAATAAACCCAGGGACGTCGCTTGGTTTGAAGAACTGATGAAGTTAGGGATTCTGAACTATATTGATGGCGTTTCAATTCATCCATACTCGCTTAAGTTGCCTGAAGATAATTTAGCGACTATCGATAAATTCGAAGAGCTTGCCAAGCGCTATGCCGGTAAAGAAGTCCCCGTTTATATTACCGAGATGGGGCAATCCAGTTCGACAGCACCGGGGTATGTCTCCGACGACGCCACCGCGCAGTTCGTTGTCAAGTATACATTCCTGGCAAAAGCGCGGCCTTATATCAAAGGGCTGTGGTGGTATGACCTGGTGGATGATGGCCCCGATGTCAAAAATCGCGAGCACCGCTTTGGTTTTGTCACGCAGAGCAATCAACCGAAGTCCATGGCGTTGCAATTCCAAAAAATCGCCGAAGTCGCTCGCGACTACAAGGTTGAACGCTATCAGACGAACACGGATGGCAATGTCAGCATATCATTGAGCCATGGTGGGAAATATGCTCTGCTCGCCTGGCAGCAAGCGCCTGTTCAGGTTCAGGCTCCTCAGCAGGATCTGCTCAAGTCTGTGAAGAGTTTTGTGAAGATGGAAGGCGATAAAAGCGAAGGGGCGATACGTATGATTGATCCGCATTTCCAGGGGCAGTCATTGTATGAAGAAAAGTCTGCCTTGACGAAAAATTACGGTAATGTGCCTGTATTGGTGCAATCCGATAAGCCTATTGCGGCGCCGCAATAAGTTATTCTTTGTCTCGTCGTAATTGATGAAAAGCCCTGTAAAAAGGGCTTTTTTTATGCCTGAGCGATCGTCGTCGGTGCGCAGAACGGCGAAGATAGACCGCATATGAAGCAAGAAAAGGCCCGGGGTGAAATCCGGGCCTTTTTTGTTACTGGAGTGCGCCATTAGGCATAGTGCAGATCGCTAACCAGACTTGCATGGCTTTGACCCGTCAGATAAATCACGGTGTCGCCGGTATCCAGAGAGTGGTTATTGTTGTTATCGATAATAACGTAGTTGCTGTTGGTGCCGTTATCAAAGGCAACGGAAGCAACACCTACTTTCGCAGTCAATGAGCCAGTACTCAAGCCGAGAATACCGCCCAGCAAGCCGACGACCCCGCCGGTCAACGAGCCCAGCAAGCTGCCCAATACGCCGTCGAGGATATCCGCTGAACGGGTACCGTAGTCCGCAACCGCTGTCCCTGTGTTCGACAGGGTCAGGCCTGACAGATGGTCGATGATCTTGTCTTTGGCGGTATTGAAGTCGGTAATGGTGTTACCGGCTTGCGAGGTACTGGATTGCAGCATGTAGGTGTTGGCGCCGGCGCCGCCGGTCAACGTGGTGTTTGCGGCAACGTTCAGCGTATCGCCGCCGCTGGATCCCTCAACGGTCATCTGATAACCGTTCAATCCCAACGTGTTGAGCACCGGTGTCAACAGCGATGTCGTCAAGGCACTCAACGGCAGGATGTTCAGCAATTGAACGATAAGGCCGTCACCCGTACCGCCGTGGCTGGCCGTCAGATTCAAACCGCCGCTGTTGCCGGAGGCGTTGATGTCATGGATAAAGGTGAAGCCTGAACCTACGGTCAAGTCCAGCTGGTGGTCGCCGGTCACGTTGATGTTGGTCAATACGCTGTTGCTGCCGGCCAGTGAAAGCACGTTGGCAAAGCTACCGGTACCGCCGGAGGCGATATTGAGCGCAGTCAACGCGCTTCCGGTCAGGCCGATGGCACCGGCGTTAACGTTGGAAGCGCTGACGGCGTCAAAGTTGATGCCAAACTGCGTTGCGGCGTTAACGAAGCTGAAGTTCAGCGTTGTCGACGCAGTCGCATCACCATTCACTTCCAATGCGGCTGCGGCACCGCCTGCGGCGTTGATGACGCTGGCGTTCGTCAGGCCATTCAGGACAAATCCCTGCGAACCCATATTGGTCGGCGTGGTTGCCTGGGTGACGGTGCCCCCGGTTGTACCTTCTACCGTTGCGGTGCCGTTTAGCAGACCGAAGTCAAAAACGTGGGACGGCGTGGTAACCGGTGTAGTGGTCGGGCTGCCGATCAGCGGCGTGGTGATCAGCGTACCGGTGGACTGGCCGATATAGCCGGTCAGATCGATTTTTTCAAAGTTGCTGAAGTTGTTGGCATTGCTGCTGATCGTACTGGTGCGAACACCCAAGGCGTTTTGGTTGGTCACTACCGACTTAGTAAAGAAGTTAGCGGAAATGCTGTCCGTGCCGGCGCCGCCATCCGCTTTGATCGCGGCGGATACGGTATTCGGACTGTTGGCTGCGGCATTACCCGCCCATTTCAGCGCATCGTTGCCGGCGCCCAGGTTGAAATTGGCCGTGCCGGTTGCGATGTTGGCTGTTGATGTGACGTTAACCACGTCGTTACCGGAGCTGGCGTTCAGGATTACATTACCGTTATTGACGGATACCGCAACGCCTGGGTTGACCCCGTTGGCAGAAAGATTAACGGTAGACGCCGCCGTGCCGTTGATCGTCAGGTTGGACAGATGATCGGCGAACTGCAGGTTAACCGTGCTGGCGGTGCTAGCATTCAGGATAACGTTGAGCAAAACAGCGGTTTCGGCATTGCTCAGCACATGACTGCTGCCGGTGTTGATGGTGCCAGTGGCGTTACCGCCGGCGGCGGTGCTGGACAACGTGGCGTTAGTCTTATACAGCAAGCTGGTGCCGATGGCGTCTTCAAATGCGTGTTGTGAGCTAACCGTCGCGTTGTCCGTGGCGGTAGAGGTACGCAAATCATTGATGATCGCTTGCGCAATGGCGGTGTTGTTGCCCAATGCGGTGTAGGTTGCCAGCTGAGTTGGTGTCGGTGCTGACCCCCACACATCCGTGAATACCTTGGTCACGAAGGCCGAACCGCTTAGCGCCGCGCCTTTGGCCTGGAACTCATTGGTAGCTAGCAGGGTGGTCAACAATTTACTGAAAGTCGTGCCGGAGGCCAGCTGTTTACTGAAGGTGTCCAGCGCCTGCGAGTCGATGCCGCGATTCGGTACGGCAAGGTAAATCGACGCCACTTGTTCCTGGAAGCTCAAACCCGGCAATTGGCCTGGACTGTATACCTGGGTCGCGAGGGTGAATTGCTGTTGCGCGGCCAGATCGCCACTGGCGACGGTGCCCTTAATCAGGTTGATAATATCAACGATGACGGTGCCTCGGGTTGCACCACCATCCAACAGCGCCACATAGGTTGAAGATTCACTGGAGGTTGGCGCACGCAGGAAGGTGCTTTCAAACAGACGTGCGACAAAGTCTGTATTGTTCAATGAGGTCAGATAAGTGCGATCGTTAACAAAGACCTGGGCTACGTTGGCAAGGTTTGCCCCGTTGGCCATTTGAGTGCCCCAGTAGTTGATGCCTGACTGGGCTGCATCGACACCAATAACATAGTAAATGGCTTCAACCGCAGAGGCGCCAGCCGCTGCGGAGGATTGCGCGACTGGGTAAAGCACGGTGTTAATCGTGTTCTCGAAAGTGGCTTGCTGAGCAAGAGTCGTTGCATCAAACCCTTGGTAATTAAGTAGATTAGTCACTAGTTGGGACACAGCCGTCGTGGTTGATCCCACATTCAACAGGTCTGTCAGCTGTGCGCTGGTCGGTGCTGTACCAAAAATGTTGGTGTAAATCTGCGTCAGGATCTCCGCTTGCGTTTTGGTAGCAAAGCGGGCCTGTCCATCGCTACCGGTCAGGAATACGTTGACCAGCTGCGCAGCGGTGGCCTGCCCGGTCTGCAAATACTGGCCGAAGTAATCATAGGTGGATTGAGACGCATTCTTACCCAAGACAGCGTAGTAGAGTGCCGCTGCCGCTTGCTGTGACGCTAGAGAAGCCATAATAAATTACCCCTTGGATAAATCAATTTAAGGAACAAATGTCCGGCCAGCATTGGGCTAACTATTTCCTTTATAAGGAATGTTTAGCGTCAAGCTGAAAGTTATTTTTTGCAAGAAAACAGAAAATAAAATCGAGAGGCAATGACGCGTGCAATAAACGCGATCCTTTTACTCTCTACCTAAGGAAAGGTGCGGAAGCTTATTTTGTCAAGGCTGCGGCAAACTTTTTGGCTTGGGGGGTGGTAACTATTTGTAATGGTTATAGGATTATTATTACTTTATAAAAAATATGATTTTTTTGCTTTTAATTAATAAAAAATTTATCTGTTTCCCTCTGGATTGTTTCATTTGAAATTATTGCGTTTAGTTTGTTAGCTGGCTAATGATTTCTCTTGGGCATCAATCACGGTGTTTATTTTAGGCCAAAACCGTAAGGAACCTGGGATTGGCATAGCTTATCCCATTGATTTTATATGCTGTTAATTCTTTTCTCCGGCGCCGGTTTTTTTTCCGTTTCGCCTTGCGGGATTTCAACTTGTCTAACTATAGTTAGTAAAAAAAGTATCTGCATTCTCGGGCATTTTTGGGGTGGTTTGGATATAAGATATTTCTTATACAAATCAATGCGGGTGGGTAGTTGGTGCAGGTGAGGTTAAGGGATAGAAAGTGAATCAATTCATACCGCGCAATGAAATTGCGGATGTTATACGGACGCGCAGCAAAGTCTTTTGGACCGTTGGTATATTCACCGCATTTATAAATCTATTAATGCTTGTTCCTTCTGTCTATATGTTACAGGTTTACGATCGGGTTCTTCCCTCTCGTAACGAAATAACCTTGCTGATGTTAACGCTGATTATGCTGGGCCTGTTTGGCGTGATGGCGTTATTGGAGTATGTCCGCAGCATGGTGGTTATCCGCATCGGCAGCCAATTGGATATGCGTCTCAATACGCGCGTTTATACGGCTGCCTATGAGGCTAACTTGCAAAATGGTTCATCAGACGCCGGTCAGATGCTGGGCGATTTGACCACCGTAAGGCAATTTCTTACCGGCAGCGCGCTGTTCGCCTTTTTCGACGCTCCGTGGTTCCCCATCTATTTGTTGGTCATCTTCCTGTTTAACCCCTGGTTGGGTCTCTTTGCGCTCATTGGCTCGTTGCTGTTGATCGCGCTGGCCGTCGTCAATGAAATCGTCTCCAAAAAACCATTGGGCGAGGCCAGCAAGCTGTCCATCATGTCGGGTAACCTGGCGAGTACCAATCTGCGCAATGCGGAGGTGATCGAAGCGCTGGGCATGTTGCCTAATTTGAAACGCCGCTGGTTTGGGCTGCACCAACGCTTCCTTAACAGCCAACGCGTAGCCAGCGAACGTGCGACTACCGTCACTTCCATCACCAAATTTGTCCGTCTTTCCTTGCAGTCGCTGGTTCTCGGATTGGGGGGATGGCTGGCCATTGATGGGCACATCACACCGGGTATGATGATCGCCGGTTCTATCTTGATGGGCAGAACCCTGGCGCCGATTGAACAGGTGATCAATATCTGGAAAAGTTGGAGCTCGGCCAAACTCTCTTATCAACGCCTGGTCAAGCTGCTGGAGATGCATCCGCAGCGGGGGACCGGGATGTCGCTGCCGCGGCCTGAAGGGATCGTGTCCGTAGAAGGCGTTACCGCTACACCTCCTGGCTCGAAAGGAGACGCAGTGCTGCATAATGTCAGTTTTGCGATTCAGCCTGGCGACGTGCTCGGCATCATTGGCCCCAGCGCCTCCGGCAAGTCGACGCTGGCACGCCTGTTAGTCGGGATCTGGCCGGTGAGCGAAGGCATCGTGCGCCTGGATAACGCGGACATTTATCAGTGGAACAAGGATGAGCTTGGGCCATATATCGGGTATCTACCGCAGGATATCGAACTGTTCGCCGGCACGATCGCCGAGAACATCTCGCGGTTTAACGACGTCGACTCCGAAAAAGTCATTGAAGCCGCCAAATTGGCGGGGGTACATGAACTGATCTTGCGTTTCCCGAACGGCTATGACTCGCTTATCGGCAACGGCGGGGCCGGATTGTCCGGTGGGCAAAAACAACGGATAGGCCTGGCGCGCGCCCTGTATGGCGATCCGTCGCTGATTGTCCTGGATGAACCGAACTCGAATTTGGATGATGCCGGCGAAAGGGCGCTGAACCAGGCGATTCTGTTCCTCAAACAACGTAATAAAACCGTCATCTTGATTACGCATCGCACAAACCTGCTGTCGATGACCAGCAAGCTGTTGCTGCTGACAAACGGCGTCGTCAATGCTTTCGGGCCGACTCAACAGGTATTGCAGGCATTGACTAACGCACAAAAGGCGCAGGCTAGCCAGCAAGCGGCTCGTGCGGTGAATGCGCCGGCGGATGAAGGCCACTTCCCTAAAACTCAAACCAATTAGTTGTGAACTTGGCCGGTGGCGCAAATGCGTCGCCCGCACTGAAAGGAGTAGGTATGTCTACGCATGTTGGCGAGTCTCAGGACCCGTATGCTGAAGAGATCCCGCAAGATGAGCGGCGATTTACGCGTTTGGGATGGTTGGTGGTTGGCATAGGGCTGTTTGGTTTCTTTATCTGGGCTGCATTCGCACCGCTGGATAAAGGGGTGGCATCGCCCGGTTCAGTGATCGTTTCCGGCAACCGTAAAACGGTTCAGGCTCCGGCTGGTGGGATCATCAAAAGCATACTGGTGAAGGAAGGGGATCGGGTTAAAGCCGGTGAAATGCTGGTGCAACTCAGTCAGGTTCAGGCCCAGGCGCAGGTCGATTCTTTTCGCGTCCAGTATTACACCACATTGGCCACCGAAGGTCGGCTTCTGGCTGAACGCGATGGCGCAAGCCAGATCACCTTTTCCCCGGAACTGCTGAAAGCGAAAGAACAGCCGCGAGTAGCGGAAATCATCGCGTTGCAAACACAGCTGTTTTCATCCCGCCGCCTCGGTTTAAACAGTGAAATCGATGGGTATAAGCAATCGATGGACGGCGTGCGCTTTCAATTGAAAGGGCTGCAGGACTCCCAGGCGAACAAAAGTATTCAATTGTCCACCCTGCGCGAGCAGATGAACGGAATGAAACAGTTGGCCACAGACGGGTATATTCCGCGCAATCGTTATTTGGAGGTGCAAAGGCAGTTTGCTGAAGTGAATGGTAGCATCGATGAAACGCAAGGGCGCATCGGCCAATTGCAAAAGCAATTGCTTGAATCGCGGCAGCGTATCGATCAGCGGTTTGCCGATTATCAGCGTGAGGTTCGCACGCAGCTGGCGCAGACGCAAATGGACGCCAACGAGTTCAGGAACAAGTTGGAAATGGCCAATTTCGATCTGGGTAACACGGCGATCGTTTCTCCGGTTGACGGCACCGTGGTTGGGCTGAATGTTTTCACTCTGGGGGGCGTGGTGGGGGCCGGCGATCATTTGATGGATATCGTGCCGAGCCAGGCGACTCTGGTGGTGGATTCACGTCTCAAGGTCGATTTGGTCGACAAGGTGTATGACGGCTTACCGGTTGATTTAATGTTTACCGCCTTCAATCAGAATAGGACACCGAAGATCCCGGGAACGGTGACGTTAATATCGGCAGACCGCCTGGTGGATAAAACGAATGGCGAACCCTACTACCAGATGCAGGTGACCGTTACCCCTGAAGGCATGAAAATGTTAAATGGCGATGATATCAAAGCCGGCATGCCCGTTGAGGTTTTCGTGAAAACGGGGTCTCGCTCGCTGTTAAGTTATCTGTTTAAACCTATTTTGGATCGCGCCCATACTTCATTAACAGAGGAATAATTTTGATTCGATTTAAACGACAGGTTGCTGGCCTTACTATCAGTACCCTATTGTTTGCGATATCTGCGCCAGTTTATTCCATAGGGATTTTAGACGCATATTCGCTGGCACTTGACAAGGATCCGACCTTTAGGGCGGCATTTAAAGAGAAAGAGGCGGGAGACGAGAGCAAAAATATCGGCATGGCAGGTTTATTGCCGAAGGTGGCTTTAAACTATCAAAATTCACCGAAAAACTGGCAAACGGTAAAGTATCCGCAGAGCAACATATTTACCGGCGAGACTATTGAGGCGACGAACAGCCAGAAATATCGCAGCTACTCAAGTTCGGTCTCTGTGACGCAGCCGCTGTTTGACTACGAGGCCTATGCTCGTTACAAGGCGGGGGTGGCGCAAACGCTGATGTCAGACGAGCGTTACCGTGCCAAGTTTATGGATTTGGCGGTGCGGGTCGTGACCGCCTATGTGGAAGTCGCTTACGCAAAAGATCAGATCTCTCTCGCGCAAGCGCAGAAGGCCGCTTATGCCACGCAGTTAAGCCAGAACAGCGAGCTGTTGCGGGCGGGTGAGGGGACGATTACCGATGTCTCCGAAACACAGGCGAGGTATAGCCTGGCAGAGGCACAAGAGATAGAGGCTCAGGATGCCTTGGACTCTGCCAAACGCGATTTGGAAGTCATCATCGGCGCTCCGCTTGAGCAGTACGGTTCGCTTCAGTTGCTTAAGCCGGGCAAATTCCAGGTTGCCCCATTGATCCCTTCGAAGTTTGAAGAGTGGCAAAAGATTGCCTTGGAGAATAACCCGGAGTTAGCTGCATCCCGCCACAGCGTAGATGCGGCAAAATATGAGGTAGAGAGAAATCGGGCCGGTTTTATGCCTCAGGTGCAGCTTTACGCTTCTCATTCTGAAAATGACTCCAGCAGCGATAACACCGTTAACCAAAAATACCGTACCGACAGTATAGGGGTACAGGTCAGCATGTCGCTTTATTCTGGCGGGGGCGTAGCAGCTTCTACTCGCCAGGCTGCGGCGCGTTACGGCCAGGCGATGTATGAAATGGATGCCCAGGTCGGGGACAAGCTGAACGATCTGCGTAAGCAATTCAATCTTTGTCTGAGCAGCCGCGCAAAGTTGGCCGCCTATGAGCTGGCGGTGCAATCCGCGACGAAACAGGTTGAAGCGACTAAAAAAAGCGTCGTTTTAGGCCAGCGGGTGAACGTCGATGTGCTGAATGCGGAACAGCAACTGTACTCGGCTCGCCGCGATCTGGCATCGGCAAAATACACCTATATTAAATCTTGGATTACATTATTGAGCGATTCCGGCACCTTGGATAAGAGCGATGTTAATCGTGTCGCGCAATACTTTGAGTATGCTCGTTAGTGAGACCTCCCGGCGGCCTAACCCGCCGGGCAGGCGAGTAGGGCTATTCTGAAAGCGCGCCAGAAGACTGCTTTTTCAAGCGGCTATGCGTTATGTTACTTCCATCCATTTCCCACTCTCTGAGCCATCTGAAATGAATTCGGCGCATTCTCATATACGCGTCTTCGTTGCGCGGCAAGGGAGCGTAGGCGATTGAATCAATTTTTGAGGGGTTTATGAAAATTATTGTTACCGGTGGCGCCGGCTTTATTGGTTCCGCAGTTACCCGACATATTATCAATAAAACGATGGATCAGGTGCTGGTGCTGGATAGCCTGACTTATGCAGGTAATCTTGAGTCCCTAAAGCCGGTAGCGGGCTCTGACCGTTTCAGCTTTGAACCGGTGGATATTTGTAACCGCAGCGAATTGGACCGCGTGTTTGCTGATTTTAAACCGGATGCGGTGATGCATTTGGCCGCAGAGAGCCATGTGGATCGTTCTATCGATGGCCCGACGGCTTTCATCGAGACCAACATCGTAGGCACCTACACGTTGCTTGAAGCTGCCCGGCAATACTGGCTGACTTTACCGGAAACAGCGAAAAAGGCATTTCGGTTCCATCATATCTCTACTGACGAAGTGTATGGCGATCTGTACGGCACCGAGGATTTGTTCACTGAAACTACGCCTTACGGGCCAAGCAGCCCTTACTCTGCATCGAAAGCCGCCAGCGATCACCTGGTGCGGGCCTGGTTACGAACCTATGGTTTACCGACCCTCGTCACCAATTGTTCCAACAATTATGGACCGTACCATTTTCCCGAAAAACTTATCCCTTTGACGATCCTGAATGCGTTGGAAGGTAAGCCATTGCCGGTATATGGCGACGGCGCACAAATTCGCGATTGGCTGCATGTCGAGGATCATGCTCGCGCCCTCTACAAGGTTGTGACGGAGGGCGAAGTAGGCGAAACCTATAATATCGGTGGCCATAACGAGCGCAAGAATATCGAGGTTGTGCAGACGATTTGTCGGTTGTTGGATGAGCTGGCGCCGATCAAGCCGGCAGGTCTGAATAACTACTCAGAGTTGATCACCTTCGTGACCGATCGACCCGGCCATGACGTGCGCTATGCCATTGATGCGACGAAAATAGACCGCGAGTTGGGTTGGAAACCCCAAGAGACCTTCGATAGCGGGATTCGCAAAACGGTTGAATGGTATCTGGCGAATGAAATCTGGTGGAGCCGTGTCAAAGACGGCTCGTACGCCGGTGAACGCCTTGGGCTGACTCAATAATTTAAGGAACGGCTATGAAAGGTATTATTCTTGCAGGCGGTTCGGGCACTCGCCTTTACCCCATCACCCGCGGCGTGTCGAAACAGCTATTACCTATTTATGATAAACCGATGATTTATTACCCGATCTCGGTGCTGATGCTCGCCGGGATTCGCGATATTCTGATCATCTCCACCCCGGAGGATCTGCCTTCGTTCCGGCGTCTGTTGGGCGATGGGCAGCGTTTTGGTATCAAACTCAGCTATGCGGTACAGCCGAGTCCGGATGGATTGGCGCAGGCCTTTTTGATTGGCGAAGAGTTCATTAACGGTGAGCGCTGTGCGTTGGTTCTGGGCGATAATATTTACTTTGGTCAGAGTTTCGGCAAAAAGTTGGAAAGCGTTGCTGCACAGGAGGAAGGCGCAACGGTATTCGGCTACCAAGTGATGGATCCTGAGCGTTTCGGGGTGGTGGAGTTTGATCAGAACTTCAGGGCGTTATCGCTGGAAGAAAAACCACCGGTGCCAAAATCGAACTGGGCCGTTACCGGGCTCTATTTCTACGATCGCCATGTTGTTGAATTGGCTAAGCAGGTAAAACCTTCGGCCCGCGGCGAATTGGAAATCACCACGCTGAATCAAATGTATCTGGAACGCGGGGCATTGAACGTTGAAATCCTGGGGCGCGGTTTTGCTTGGCTGGATACCGGCACGCACGATAGCCTGATTGAAGCCGCCCAGTTCATCCATACTATCGAGCACCGTCAAGGCTTCAAAGTCGCTTGTCTGGAAGAGATCGCTTACAGAAAGGGGTGGCTCAGTACAGAACAGGTGGCGCAAGAGGCAAAATTATTGAGTAAGACCCAATACGGTCAATACTTAGCGCAACTGCTGGTGGAGAAGTAAAATGCAAGTGAGCGATACCCGAATTCATGGCGTCAAAATCGTCCAGCCTAAAGTGTTTGGCGATGCACGCGGTTTCTTTTTGGAAACGTTCGAAAAGAAACGTTACCAAGAGGCGCTGGATATAGAGTTCGAGTTTGTCCAGGACAACCATTCGCGCTCTTCAAGAGGAGTGCTGCGTGGCTTGCATTTTCAAACGGTAAACCCTCAGGGAAAGCTGGTGCGCGTCGTTCGCGGTGAAGTGTTTGATGTCGTCGTTGATATTCGTAAAGACTCGCCTAGCTACGGTGCCTGGGAGGGCGTCGTGCTTTCCGAAGAGAACAAGACTCAATTCTGGATCCCGCCAGGTTTGGCACATGGCTTCGTCGTGCTCTCGGATATCGCTGATTTTGAATATAAATGTACGGATTATTACAATGCCGCGCATGAAGGATGCCTGCTGTGGAACGATCCTGATGTCGGTATTGAGTGGCCTCTCGACAATCCACTGTTATCTGAAAAAGATAAACAGGGCAATTTTTTCAAAGCGTTGAAGTAAATTAATCGAGAAGATTGACGTTGAGAAGTGGGTCTTACAGGGTTGATCATATTTTTTATAACCACCGTAAGTTATTCTACGGAACTGGCATACATAATAGAGAGAAAGTATGACAATTTTAGTTACCGGTGGCGCCGGTTACATTGGTTCTCACACCGTTTTATCTCTGCTGGAACGTGGCGAAGACGTGGTGGTGTTGGACAATCTGTCGAACTCATCTGCAGAGTCTTTGCACCGCGTGGAGAAACTGGCGGGAAAGGCCGCGCTGTTCTATCAGGGAGACGTGCAGGATGCCGAATGCCTGCATCGCATCTTTGGCGCGCATGAGATCACTGCTGTCATCCACTTTGCTGGCCTTAAGGCCGTCGGGGAGTCGACGCGCAAACCGCTGGAGTATTATCAGAACAATGTCACCGGCACGTTGGTACTGTTGGATGCTATGCGTCAGGCCGGCGTACATGATTTCATTTTCAGCTCCTCAGCTACCGTATATGGGGCCAATTCGCCGGTGCCCTATGTCGAGACGACACCGATTGGCGGGACAACCAGCCCTTATGGCACATCCAAGTTGATGGTGGAACTGATCCTGCAGGATTTTGCCAAAGCAGAACCGCAATTCTCGATCATTGCTTTGCGTTACTTCAATCCGGTAGGGGCTCACGAATCCGGCCTGATTGGCGAAGATCCTAATGGTATTCCCAATAATTTGTTGCCGTACATCTCGCAGGTGGCGATCGGCAAACTGGAAAAACTGGGCATTTTCGGTGGGGATTATCCGACCAAAGATGGGACGGGAGAGCGTGATTACATCCATGTAATGGATCTGGCTGAAGGGCATCTGAAGGCAATGGATCATCTGCCGAAGCTCAACGGATTTAAGGCCTATAACCTGGGAGCTGGCATAGGGCACTCAGTGTTAGCAATGGTTCATGCATTTGAGAAAGCATCAGGCGTAACGATTCCCTATCAAATCTTGCCGCGCCGCGACGGTGATCTACCCGCGTTCTGGGCGGATGCAGAGCTGGCTTATCGAGAGCTGGGATGGAAAGTGACCCGGGGTCTTGATGACATGATGCGCGATACCTGGAACTGGCAAAGCAAAAATCCGCATGGCTATCGCTAATCTTTACTGAGATATCTTGATAGCGACAACCAGTTATGGGGGGTAATTAGGGGCGGGATGAGAAGCAATGAGGGCATAAAGATTTTTTTTGCCCTCATGTAAAATTTGGCCATCCCTAAATATGCCGTCATGTTCAGGCGGAGCACTAAAATTGGGTTTTTCTCTCTATATAAGCAGCAAGCCATAAAGTGAGGCTGGCGTTATTTTTAAGCCAATTTCTATTTACTCTTTATTCCCATGAGCTCTTTGCTTTATATGCCTAACTTTAGGCTCGGGCATTCGGTAGGTTGATAATGCAACCCGACGCAGGAGTGAATGACTACTCGGTAACCCACTGTTAACTAAAAGATACCCTGGTAAGTTTTACAGAGCGATAAAATAAGCGATATCAGAACGCCGGGCAGGTCAGCGCCTTGCATTCTGGTTCGAATACGCTGAAGCGTTGGCAGCCACTAAGTTTTAGGGCGTGAGTGTCAGGGCTTGTGAAGTAAAGATCTAAGTGAGATGCCACAGTGATGTCCGATGTGGTGAGCAAAGGCAGTTGTCACGCTCGACGAATCCCCCGTTAGCATACCTGGTTAACCAATTCAGTATTTCTGCAAGATGTAAGCCACTTTCTGAGTTCGGCGTGCTGAAACGTTGACGGGGTTTACAACGGTCGAACAATCAGCAAATTCCTAGATTATATGAATATTTCTTAAACAATCACTTTAAGGTAATGGCGAGAAGGCAGATAATCTGAGGGTCTTTTCGGATAGATGGTGATATCATATGGGCCGAGTTTTTTTGCAGAATGTGCTTTGGTTATCGCGCTTTATATCGGGTTGAAAAGTGTGGTTTAGCATCTGTTAAGGTAGTCTTGCTTAAGCTGTAAAGATAAATCGCGAAACGATGCGGTCAGCTATTGGTTGCTGTAAGCCAAGGGCGGTAGCATACCATAATGAAAGTTATCTGTGTAACTAATTGATATTATTAAATATTCACTCTCTTCCTCAGTGTGGTTTGTGACGCTTTCATGGCTCTGACAAGCCGTCCGTTGTCTCTGACGGCAGCATACGCGTTGGCAACGTTTTCAGGTTCAGCATCGCAATAACCTGATCGACAAGCGGGGCACTTCGGCGGTCCATTCAGACTGTGGTTAATGTTAAGATATTTTAATGATAGATTTATGTCTAGTGAGCTATTGGATTAGTAAAAATGAATGTTATTTCGAGTAAAATTGCAGGTGTCAAAACAATCCTCCCAAAAGTATTCGGCGATGCCCGGGGATTCTTTTTAGAAACATTCGAGAAAAAACGTTACCAAGAGATGCTCGATATTGACCTGGATTTTGTTCAGGATAATCATTCACGTTCTTCGAAAGGGGTGTTACGAGGCTTACATTTCCAGACGCGAAACCCACAAGGAAAACTGGTCCGTGTCGTACGCGGCGAGGTTTTTGACGTCGCTGTCGACATTCGTCCCGGCTCGCCGACATTTGGTCAGTGGGAAGGTGTCATCCTGTCTGAAGAAAACAAAAACCAGTTTTGGGTGCCCCCTGGCTTGGCGCACGGTTTTGTCGTTTTGTCAGATATAGCCGATTTTGAATACAAATGTACGGACTATTACGATCCTTCTTCAGAAGGTTGTCTGCTTTGGAATGATCCGACTGTGGGTATCGAATGGCCGATTGAGGCGCCCCTGCTGTCTGATAAAGATAAAGCAGGAAAATTCCTAATGGATCTTCAGCAGAGCAAATAATACTTTATTGCGTCGTGATTCGCGGCAATATCAATGTCACAGTGAGCAAATTTATCAGGTCATCATGATGAAAATTTTGATAGTGGGTAGTGCGGGGCAGGTGGGTAAAGAACTGGTTCTGCGAGCGCCAAAAACGTGGGAGGTTTTAGCACTTGATCGCCAAGCGCTTGACATCACTTGCATAGAGCAGGTAGAAAAAGTCGTTAATTCATTTTCCCCCCACGTGATTATCAATGCCGCTGCCTATACTGCCGTTGATCGTGCAGAGATGGATAGCGATCAGGCCTACATGATAAATCGTGACGGTGTTGCGAATCTGGCCCGTGCTTCTCACGCATGTAATTCAAAGTTGTTACATATATCAACAGATTACGTCTTCCAAGGGGAGCAGCAAGCTGCCTATTGCGAACGGGATGAAACGGGGCCTACAGGCGTTTATGGTGCCAGTAAGCTTGCCGGCGAAAGAGCGGCCGCAGCGGCCTGCCCGCAACATATTATTTTGCGCACTGCCTGGGTATTTGGTACGCATGGTGGCAATTTCGTGAAGACGATGATTCGTCTCGCACAGGATAGAACGGAACTCAACGTTGTTGGCGATCAATTTGGTGGGCCAACCTATGCGGGCGATATTGCGGAAGCTTTATTGCTCATCGCCGGAAAAGTTTGCGATAAAAGCTTCGCTGATTGGGGGATCTATCACTTTACTGGCACCCCTTATATTAATTGGGCGGGATTTGCTGACCAAATCATGCAACGAGCGCATGCGCGCGGCATTATTCCTCATCTGACTAAAATCAATCCGATCCCAAGCAGTGATTACCCAACACCTGCCAAAAGGCCAGCCAATTCTATGCTCAACTGCGAAAAAATCCAGGAAGTCTTTGGCATCGCACCAAGCGATTGGCAGAAAGCATTAAATGACATAGTCAGTTATGCTGCGAAGGGATGAGATAATGCCTGAGTTGCGAAGCGTTACTGATAGAAAAATTAAATAGGTTTTTTGATGCAAAATTCGTTTAGCTCATCACCGCGGGAGATTGCAGCGACTTTCTTCCGGCACCATAAACTAATTTTTAACTTGACGAAACGAGAAGTTACTGGGCGCTATAAGGGGTCTCTGTTTGGCATCTTATGGTCTTTTTTCAACCCTATCTTCATGCTCGTCGTCTATACATTCGTTTTTAGCTTTATATTTAATGCACGCTGGAGTGTAGAAAGTACATCAAAAGCTGAGTTTGCGTTAGTTTTGTTCGCTGGACTTATTGTGTTTAACTTTTTCAGTGAATGCGCGATTAAAGCACCTGGAACAATTTTATCTAATGTCAACTATGTTAAGAAGGTAATATTTCCGCTAGAGATATTACCGATCGTCAATGCAACCTCCGCATTATTTCATGCTTGCATCAGCATTATCGTATGGCTGATTTTTTATCTTATAGAGGTTGGTTTACCACACGCCACGGTATTGTTATTCCCGATATTTATTCTCCCCTTATTCATTTTCGTGCTCGGTGTCGGTTGGTTACTGTCTGCATTAGGTGTTTTTTTGCGGGATGTCGGGCAAATGATCTCTATTCTCGTGACTGCTTTGATGTTTTTATCTCCTATATTCTATCCGATAACAGCAATCCCAGAGAAATATAGACCGCTCTTGAATATTAACCCGCTAGCCCCAGCGATTTCTCAGTTTAGAGAAATTTTTTATTGGGGTACAGTTCCTTCATTGAGCGTATACGTTAGCTATCTTGTTGGTTGTGCAGTATTCGCATGGTTTGGGTTCGTTGTTTTCCAAAAAACAAGAAAGGGATTTGCTGATGTCCTCTGATAACGTTGCCATAAGCATTCAGGACATAAAAAAATGTTTTTATGTCTACAATAACCCACATGACAGACTGAAGCAGTTCATCTTGCCAAGAATAAATCATATGTTCGGGCGTGAACAGAATAGCTACTACAAAGAATTTTGGGCATTGAAAGGTGTCACCTTTGAGGTTAACAAAGGGGAAACCGTTGGTTTAATTGGTAAAAATGGTAGCGGGAAGTCGACATTACTACAAATCATTTGCGGTACCTTGACACCGACAAGCGGTACAATAAGTACGAAAGGGCGTATTGCCGCTCTATTGGAACTCGGTTCTGGCTTTAACCCGGAATTTACCGGGCTAGAGAATATTTTTCTCAATGCGGCGATCTTGGGCCTTAGCAAAGAAGAAACCGAGCGTAAGTTAGATGCAATCGCTGCCTTTGCGGATATCGGTGAGTTTATCCATCAGCCGGTAAAAACCTATTCCAGCGGAATGGTAGTGCGATTGGCCTTCGCTGTTCAGGCGCAGGTGGATCCAGATATCTTGATTGTCGATGAGGCATTGGCTGTGGGGGATGCTAAGTTTCAGGCAAAATGTTTTGATCGTCTACGCCAGTTAAAAGATAACGGAACCAGCATTCTTTTGGTGACGCATTCTGGCGAACAAATCGTCACTCACTGCGATCGCGCCGTGTTATTGAACTCCGGTGAAAAACTGTATCAGGGAACGCCGAAGATTGCAGTCAATAAATACATGGATATTCTTTTTGGCAAGAGTCAGCCAAATGCTCAGAATGGAGTAATAACTTCCTCAGCTGGAAGCTCGGTTGAAACTCAGGCGGTTACGAGTGAAACGCTTAATTTAGAATGCGACAAGTTCAGCGATAAAAGCAATTATAATAAGAATGAGTATCGTTGGGGAGACGGCGCAGCGACTTGGCTTGATTACCAGGTTTGTGTTGGAGAACGATTGAATCCAACGACAATTTACTCAGCTGAAAAAGTAAAGATTAGATGCTCAATGCGTTTTGAACGGGATGTTCATAATCCTATTATTGGTTTCGCCATTAAGACGAAAGAAGGTCAAACTGTTTATAATACTAACTCCCATCTTTTGAATAATGAGAATACCTTAAAGCATGGGGCCGCTGGGAGCTATTCCGTCGTTGAATTCGAATTTTCAAATAAGTTAGGTGCAGGGGATTATTTCATTTCTCTCGGCATTGCTTCAATGATGAGTAACGAAGTCATTCCGCATGATCGAAGATATGATGTCATTCACTTTTTGGTGCCCACCGTTGATTCTTTTTCGGGTATCGCAGATTTAGAGTTGAATTTTGACATTAACCCACCTTCCGGTAGATAACTATGCTTTTAGATAAAAATATTTATGCTTTTCGTGAAAACACGGGCATTTGGGCAAAGCCAGATTATGCGGGTATCCCCTATAGTGATGGGGATACGCAGGAAAATTTATTATTGAGTATTATTCAAAATACTCAAGATCGAAGTGTATCTTCCGCTGAGCTCAAAGCTCAATGCACAGATTGGGTAACGACCTATCATTTTTCTAGCCTGCGCTCAAATTTGTTACGGCCGCTAAAATCCATCCTGCAGCCTGGTGCTAAGATTTTGGAAGTCGGTGCAGGGTGCGGAGCCATTACGCGATTTTTAGGCGAAATGGGATGTGAGGTTGTCGCATTAGAGGGAAGCTTGCGACGCGCCACGATCGCCAGAACCAGGACTGCAGGCCTGGACAATGTTACCGTAGTCAGCGAAAGATTTGATGATTTCGAGAGTAATGTGCTCTTTGATGTGATCACTTTGATTGGCGTGCTCGAGTATTCTAACCTATTCAGTCAAGGTGAAGACAGTGCAGTGAGCATGCTTGAAAAAATTAAAAAGCGCCTTAAACCAGGCGGGAAGTTGATCATTGCGATTGAGAACCAGCTTGGCTTGAAATATTTCTCCGGTGCGCGAGAAGATCACCTGGGCCAGGCGATGTATGGTATTGAAGGGCGCTATACGAAAGAACAGGCAGAAACTTTCGGGCATCACATCCTGAAGCAGAAGCTCGTAAGCGTTGGTTTACAGACGATTGAAACGTTGCTGCCGTTCCCTGATTATAAACTGCCCGTTTCCGTTGTGACGTCTAACGGTGCCAGTGATCCAAATTTCGATTCTTCTGTTTTTGCTGCGCAATCTGTACGTGCTGATATGCAATTGCCGGAGCAATTAAACTTCGTTCTCGAGTTGGCTTGGCCAATTGTTTTCAAAAACAATTTAGCTTGCGAACTCAGCAACTCTTTCTTGCTGGTGGCAAGTGATGAGCCGAGTGAGCTTATTGATAAGGACTTGCTTGCTATTCATTATGGCAGCGAGCGCTATTCGCCGTTTTATAAAGAAACAGTATTCAGCAAAGATGAGAATGAGGAAATTAAGGTTAAACGCCATTTGCTGAGCCCTGGGGTGGCGATTGAAAATGATTTTGTTGATTTTAAATTAGATGGGTTTGAAAAATATATTAAAGGCGTTCCTCTGCCCATAGAGTTCATCAAGATTGTGACGACGCCTGGGTGGGATATTGAGCAAGTTGCAGGCTATTTCCGCTATTATATCGAATGTCTGGAAGTGTGTTTAAAAGGCGAAGGAATACATTTTGAAGAGTTTAGCCAGCACACTGTTCTACCGTCGACTTATTTGGATGCGATTCCTTCAAATATATTGATAGATGCCGAGAGGCAGCCACGCTACTTTGAACGAGAGTGGTTGGCGAAAAAAGGGATTACGCTGGGTAATCTGACATTCAGAGCGGCGTTATCGTTGCTTGGGAAAATATCCACTTTCGCACCGCCGGCGAATGGGCGTTCATTAACTCGTGGAGAGTTTATTAAGCAACTCTTCGAGGCTTTATCATTCTCTGCAGATAGTTCACTCTTTGATCAATATCTGGTTCTTGAATCAGAGTTGCAGGTTTTCTCATCGGGTTCGGATAAACATAAGCTTGATACCTGGTACCCTGAGCATGTGTTGCCTGGCTTACATGCATTGGATGAAGCCGAAAGTCAGGAAGCTGAGCGCGTTGAAACCGAATCTGCATTGGAAGAACAGCGCCGAGCCTACGGCGACTTGTTGAAATCCAAAGATTATGCCGAGAAATTGGCATTTGAGCGTATGGACGAGATAGAAACGTTAAAACTAGAATTAAATAATATTAAGTCTGGCATCTTTTGGCGGATCTCAAGACTATTCAGAGGCAAAAGGAATTGATATGAGCAGTGAGACGCTTCATTGGTCAATTGACTCGATGGTCAAAAGAGGGACAACGGTATTCAGCTATGGCTGGATATTTAGCAAAACCAAGAGTATTAAGCAGCTCGCATTACTCCAGATTGATGAAAGTGGTATTTTATCTAGCATTAACATTGACTATGGGAAAAGCCGAGAGGATGTAGGTTCCTATTTTTCTGAATTCGAGCAAGCGGCTCATTCGGGGTATATTGTTTATGGCTCATTCAGTGCATCCGTGGCACAGCATCGCTTAAAACTGCTTTGCACCTACGAGGACGGTACTACGGATAGCATTGATGTGCCAGAAAGCCATTATATCCACGCCGGCAATGACAATAACGAAGCGGCTATAAATAAAAAAATTGTTTTAAAGCAAATGTTTGTGCTCGTCAAACGTGCTTTGATGTTGCTTAAAGGTGGGAATGTTTCGCTACTTTATAATAAAATAAAGCGATATAAGCGCCATGAACCCACTACAGGATTAAATGTCGCGAGCGATATTTCTAAAATTTTAAATCCGAAAGAACGAGAGAAAGTTATCTTTTTCCTGGATCATGATCTGGGCGGGGGCGCTAATCATTATAGAAACAGGCTGATACAAGATAAGATCGGAGATGGATTCTCTGCATTGGTTCTTGCATTCAATATAAGAACGCTGTCTTATAAATTGATTGTCAAAAGTGAGCGCGCCGAGGGGCATTATAAAATTCCGGATGAAGGGTTTGTTTTTGAACTTTTGAATTATGTGAAAATTCAGGAGATCGTCTATAATACCGGGGTTTCATTTGTAAACCCTGAAACCATCCCGAGTTTTTTGCTCGATCTGAAGCTTAAAACCAATGCTACACTGACGACATTGGCTCACGATCTTTTCCCTATTTGTCCTTCGCATTTTCTGATCGATGACAAAGGAAAGTATTGTGATATTCCTGATCCTCAAGTTTGCCGTTCATGCTTAAAAAACAACACATACGGATTTACAACATTATTTGAGTCCGGTGATATTAATGAGTGGCGCGATCAGTGGGGCGGATTGATTATCGCTTCAGATAAATTTATTACTTTTTCTCAAAATACGTTGGATATTTATCGGCGTGTTTACCATCAAATACAACCAGAAAAAACGGTGGTCGCTCCACACGTTGTGAGCTATATGCCTAGAAAGGCTGAAGTTCAGCAAAAAGAGAGATTACGCATTGGTGTCGTAGGCCAAATTGGGTATCACAAAGGGGCTGAGTTTGTTAAAGAGTTGGCCCTCGAAATCAAAAAAACGGATTGCCCGGTGGATATTGTCATAATCGGCGCTATTGAAGCCTCGTGTCCATCAGATATCGTCACTCAGACAGGTCCTTATAAGCAGAGTGAGCTGCCAGATTTGCTCGAAGATAAAGGGGTGAATGTTATTTTATTCCCTTCGATCTGGCCTGAGACGTTTTCCTACGTCGTACAAGAAATGGTTGAGCTTGGTTATCCCGTCGCTTGTTTTAATCTGGGAGCGCCTGCTGAACGACTTAAGAATTATCCAAACGGTTTGATTTTGTCCTCAATGTCTGCTGGCAACGTCTTGCAAGAGTTGATAAAATTCCACCGAAAAATTTATACAATCCAATGAGGCAGGTATGTCTGAGATTCATGTTTTTACTAGCGCAGCGTTTAACTATATTCCGAAAGTGAGAATGCTGTTTCAGTCTATTCGTAAATATCACCCTGAATGGACAATTCACCTCGCCTTAGCCGATGAGAAACGGCCCGAAATTGATCTTAGCAATGAACCGTTTGACGAAGTCGTCTCAGTTTCTGAATTAGACATCCCGGATTGGAAAGGTTGGGCGTACTGCCACACCATCGTGGAATTGGCGACGGCGATTAAACCTTTTATGCTGGCAAGGTTGCTGCAACTGCCAGGCTGTAAAAAGGTTATCTATCTTGATCCCGATACGGTGGTCTTTTCTCGCCTCGATGACATTCTGGAGGCATTGGACTCTGCGAATGTCGTGCTGACACCGCACCAGACAAAACCTGAAACGTCTCTATCCGCCGTGATGGATAACGAGATCTGCAGTCTGAAGCATGGCGTGTATAATTTGGGTTTCTGCGCGGTAGCGGCAACCGATGTCGGCCTCTCTTTTGCAAAATGGTGGGGAGAGCGCATTTATCATTTCTGCCGTGCAGATATTCCAAACGGCCTGTTCACCGACCAACGTTGGATCGATCTGGTTCCTGCCTTCTTCAACGACGTGGCGATCATGCGTTCCAGCCGCCACAACGTGGCTACCTGGAATTTAACAACCCGCAATTTTACCGTTGACGAGAAAGGAAATTACTTTGTTGATGGTGAACCGTTAGGCTTTTACCACTTCACAGGTTTCGACAGCGGCGCTCATCGAATCATGGCTTCTAAAAATGCCGGGGATAATTCTGATGTGCACAAACTGATTGATTGGTATGACGATCAGACGAAGAATCTTGCGCAGGATCCTTTAGCTAAAGTAGTGTGGGCTTACGGCCTGCATTCCGATGGCTCTGCCATTTCAAAGGCACAGCGCCTGGTTTATCGTGAGCGTATTGATTTGCAAAAAGCTTTCCCTACGCCGTTTGATGCGAATACCTATAACCAGTGGTGGCTGCAGCAAGGTCCAAAAGAATACCCTGAGTTATTCGATAATAGCAGTAAAGATGACGCATTGCGTCAGTTCAGTACGGTGCTCACCCCTGGATTCCGCGGTGGTAATGCTGAGTTTGATAAAGATCGTTTTGTTGGCATTATTAAGCGTTCGCTTTCCAATCCCCGCACTGGCGTCACAATGGGCAAGAAAGGTTGGGAAGTATTAAAGAATGAAGGCATCAAAGGTATTAAGCGTCGCTTTCTGAACTAAATTCGTCCTGTTTCTCGCTGTAAGCCCTGTACATAGTTATAGTTATGTGCAGGGCTTTTTAACGTAGTTCATATCTAAAATCATCGTTGAGGTTTTAGATATGAACTTAAAAACAGTGAATATCTTTAGCACGTAGGTTAGCGGTGAACGATGAAAATAATATTTTCATTGTTTAGCCTGGTGTTGAAGCGTACTACTTTATGATGAAAAATTTGTCGGCAGATTTAACTGCGGCAAGGATTCATCTTAAAACTCTTCAGGAAGTTTATGTTTCCCCTGACTGTACTTTAAACCTTGGTATGTTAAGTGAAAATAATTGCATCTCTTGTATTGTATCGACATGAATATCAATCTGTTCAGAAGACATTGGCTTCTCTTCTTGCAGAAGAAAGTATTTCTAAACTGGTCATTGTTGACAATGGCAGTTATTGCGATTGGCTTGTAAATTTAAATGAGCCAAAGCTCGAAATCATTCGAACGAAAAATAATGCGGGGTTTGGTGCTGGCCATAATGCTGTTTTTGATAGGTTTAAGAATCTCGCCGATTATTTTTTAATTTGCAACCCAGATATTGCCTTTGAGAAGGGGGAGGTAGATAAACTCTACCGATTCAGTCAATTGGAAGCCTTGGGATTGGCTATCCCTAAAATCGTCTATCCAGATGGACGGTTACAGCATGGTTGTAAATTGTTACCCTCGCCTTATCAACTTTTTGCTCGTCGATTTGTTTCTCGTTTCTCGCGATCTTTGAATCAGCGGTATGAATTGCATTGTGCAGACTACACTAAGTCTTTCTTTGCGCCGTCTCTTTCCGGTTGTTTTATGTTAGTGAGTAATCAGGCTATTCAGGATGTCGGGTATTTTGATACTCGCTTCTTTTTGTATCTCGAAGACGTCGATCTTTCTCGTAGAATTTGCTTGAAACATAAGACGCGTTATTTCCCTGAATCCCTGGTGATTCACGAATCGCAGCGCCGTTCTTATCAAGACAAGCGTTTTCTTGTATACCATATAGTTTCAGCAATAAAATATTTTAATAAGTGGGGATGGTTTTTCGACCGGGATAAAGAATTCCTTAACCAGAGTTGCCTCAGCCAATTGCCAAAACAAAAATAGCTTAATCAGGGAATGGAAATACAATAAGTCAAAATTTAACCATGACCTTCCAAGATCAAGTCGTTAACGATTTTTGAGCTTGTATTTAAATGAATTGTCTTATTAAGGACAAGATAGCGATGCAACCAATACAGCAAAAAGAATACCAAAAAGAAAGAACTCAGAACGTGAAGTATCACTTTGATTCAATTGATATCCTTAGAGGCTTTGCCGCGATATCTGTCGTTGTTTACCATGTCATAGAGCATTTTAACTGGAGCTCTTTCCCTACCAATTGGCCGTGGCTGTGGTTCCGCTTTGGTTGGATGGGGGTCGATATGTTTTTCGTTATTTCCGGTTTTGTTATTGCGATGTCAGCCTTCAACCAACTGGATAGAAGTGGGAAAGATAAATTTTTTGTCCCTTTTATGAAGCGTCGTCTCAATAGAATTGTACCGCTTCATTATTTGACTTTGGCTGTTTTTGTTGTTTTTGTTTCTCCCTATCTTCTCTTTAATCATTTTTCAATAAACCTGGTCTCTCATTTACTATTTATACATAACCTTAGTTATGATTTGCACGGCGCGATTAATGGAAGTAACTGGTCGCTTGGTGTAGAGATGCAATTTTATATACTTATTGCACTCACCGCACATTGGCTAAAACATGTTAAATGGTGGGTGCTGCTACTCTGCTCGTTGGGCATTTCCTATGCCTGGCGCTTGGCTGCAGTGTATCTCGTCGATTTACAACAACCACTTGGCGTTTTCAAATTATTTGTCAGCGCCACTCAGCTTCCAGGCATGTTAGATGAGTTCGCCGTGGGTATTTTACTTGCCCGTTTGCTCAGTTCTGAACTTGGTCAGAAGCTGGTTTCCAACAGAAAATATTCTACAATTTCCTTAATGTTTGTGGCCGTTGCACTTACCACAGGCGTAATGTGTATATACCTGAAGTATTCATCTTTCTGGAATTATCCTGCGATGGTTATCTTCTTTCGGACCCTGCTGGCGGCGGCATTCGGCATGATCGTGTTGACCCTCTGTTCGCTTAAAATTACACCACTCCTGAAAAGAGTATTGTATCCACTTTACTATTGCGGAACGATTTCTTATGGCATCTATCTATGGCATTTACCGATCTTGCTTTCTATCAAGAAATTAGATTGGTTAACTCATGGCCAATCACTCGCACTGGTATTGGCGCTAACGTTGGTAATGGCATCATTATCGTGGCACTTCTTTGAAAAACATTTTATCAAGAAGTAACTTTTTCCTTCATTGCCCCGTTTTCACTGGCGATAGCGCATATAACCATCTTACGAGAAGACAATTATGTGACCTATCGCACCAATCACTACCCACCCGGTTCAATCCTGAGTTAACATGTGTGCCACATCACAAAACCTGCTGGCCGACGTTGCCGGCAGGGTCATCCTCAGACAGGAGTTCCTAAATGTCCAAGCAACAAATCGGCGTTGTCGGCATGGCGGTAATGGGCCGCAACCTCGCGCTGAACATCGAGAGCCGGGGTTACACCGTTTCCATTTTCAACCGTTCTGGCGACAAGACTGACGAAGTGATCGCTGAGAACCCGGGCAAAAACCTGGCGCCGTATTACACCGTTGAAGAGTTTGTTGAATCGCTGGAAAAACCGCGCCGCATCCTGCTGATGGTGAAAGCGGGCGAAGCGACGGATAAAACCATTGCCTCGCTGACTCCGCACCTGGACAAGGGCGATATCCTGATCGATGGCGGCAACACCTACTATCAGGACACCATCCGTCGTAACCGCGAGCTGTCAGACCAGGGCTTCAACTTCATCGGCACCGGCGTTTCCGGCGGTGAAGAGGGCGCGCTGAAAGGGCCTTCCATCATGCCTGGCGGCCAGAAAGAAGCTTACGAGCTGGTGGCGCCAATCCTGAAGAAAATCGCTGCGGTTGCGGAAGGCGAGCCATGCGTGACTTACATCGGCGCAGACGGTGCAGGCCACTATGTGAAAATGGTGCACAACGGTATCGAATACGGCGACATGCAGCTGATTGCCGAAGCCTATTCTCTGCTGAAGCAGGCGCTGAACCTGAGCAACGAGCAGTTGGCCGAAACCTTCGCCGAGTGGAACAAGGGTGAGCTGAACAGCTACCTGATCGACATCACCAAAGACATCTTCACCAAGAAAGACGAAGAGGGTAAATACCTGGTCGATGTGATCCTGGACGAAGCCGCCAACAAAGGCACCGGCAAGTGGACCAGCCAGAGCTCGCTGGATCTGGGCGAACCGCTGTCGCTGATCACCGAGTCGGTGTTCGCGCGCTACCTGTCCTCGCTGAAAGACCAGCGCGTTGCTGCTTCTAAAGTGCTGACCGGCCCGAAAGTGGCACCGTTCACCGGCGACAAGGCCGAGTTCATCGAGAAAGTGCGTCGCGCGCTGTATCTGGGCAAGATCGTGTCCTATGCGCAGGGCTTCTCTCAGCTGAAAGCCGCGTCTAAAGAAAATAACTGGGATCTGCACTACGGTGAAATCGCCAAGATCTTCCGCGCCGGCTGCATCATCCGTGCCCAGTTCCTGCAGAAGATCACCGACGCCTACGCGGCGGATGCCGATATCGCCAACCTGTTGCTGGCGCCATACTTCAAGCAAATCGCCGACGAGTACCAGCAGGCGCTGCGTGACGTGGTGGCTTATGCCGTGCAGAACGGTATCCCTACGCCGACCTTCTCTGCCGCGATCGCCTACTACGACAGCTACCGTTCCGCGGTGCTGCCGGCGAACCTGATCCAGGCGCAGCGCGACTACTTCGGTGCACACACCTACAAACGCATCGACAAGGAAGGCGTGTTCCATACCGAATGGATGGAATAATCCCGCCCGCCGTTGAGCGATAAAAAAAAGCCGCCGAGGTTAACGCCCGGCGGCTTTTTTATTGCGTGTGATTTAACGTCACGCTTTCTTCTGATGCCGCTCGCGCAGCCGGCCAATCACCGCGCTCAGATCCAGATCCTGGTCCTGCAGCAGCACCAGCAGGTGATAGATCAGATCCGAAGCTTCGTTGGTCAGCTCTTCACGATCGTTGACCGTGGCGGCCAGCGCGGTTTCCACGCCTTCCTCCCCGACCTTCTGCGCGATGCGCTTGGTGCCGCTGGCGTACAGGCTGGCGGTGTACGAGCTGTCCGGGCTGGCGTGCTTGCGCTCCGCCAGCAGCTGTTCCAGCTGATAGAGGAATGTCCAGTCGCTGGTGGCCGGGTGGAAGCAGCTGCTGTTGCCCAGATGGCAGGTCGGGCCGATCGGGTTGGCCAATAGCAACAGCGTGTCGTTATCGCAGTCCGGCGTGATGCTGGCCACCTTGAGGAAGTGGCCGGAGCTTTCACCCTTGGTCCACAGGCGCTGCTTGGTGCGCGAGAAGAAGGTGACGTTGCCGCTCTGCTCGGTGGCCGCCAACGCTTCCTGCGTCATGTAGCCCAGCATCAGCACTTCGCCGGAAACGGCGTGTTGCACGATGGCCGGCATCAGGCCGTCGGTTTTTTCCCAGTCCAGCTGGTTTTTCTGTTGTTCTGTCAGCACACGCGAATCTCCACGCCTTGTTCAACCAGGAACCTTTTCAGTTCGCCGATATTGATGATTTGTTTGTGGAACACCGACGCCGCCAGCGCGCCGTCGACGTCCGCATCGCGGAACGCTTCCAGGAAGTGCTCCATCGTGCCCGCGCCGCCCGAGGCGATCAGCGGCACCTTACAGACTTCGCGCACCCGGCGCAGCTGCTGCAGATCGTAACCGTTGCGCACGCCGTCCTGGTTCATCATGTTCAGCACGATCTCACCGGCGCCGCGGCGCTGCACTTCCTGCACCCAGTCGAGGGTTTCCCACTGGGTGATGCGGGTGCGGCTCTCGTCGCCGGTATATTGATTGACATGATACTTGCCGGTTTCACTGTCGAACCAGGTGTCGATGCCCACGACGATGCACTGCACGCCGAAGCGTTCCGCCAGGCGGCTAATCAACTCAGGATCGGCCAGCGCCGGCGAGTTGATCGAAATCTTGTCGGCGCCGAAAGACAGGATCTGGCTGGCGTCCTCGGCGCTTTTAATGCCGCCGGCGACGCAGAACGGAATATCAATCACCTCCGCCACGCGCGATACCCAGCTTTTGTCCACCACCCGGCCGTCGCTCGAGGCGGTGATATCGTAAAACACCAGTTCGTCCGCACCTTCTTGCGCATAGCGCTGCGCCAGCGGCACGATGTCGCCGATGATTTCGTGGTTGCGGAACTGCACGCCTTTCACCACTTGCCCGTCTTTAACATCCAGGCACGGGATTATCCGTTTTGCCAGCATGCGATCGCCTCCTCAACGGTAAATTTACCTTCCAGCAGGGCGCGCCCCACGATCACGCCGGCAACGCCGCTGCCGCGCAGTTGGGCGATGTCGTCCAGATTGCCGATGCCGCCCGAGGCCTGGAAGGCCACCTGCGGATAACGGCGGCCGATCTCCTGATACAGCGCCACGTTGGACCCGGCCAGCGTGCCGTCGCGCGAAATGTCGGTGCACAGCACGTGCTTCAGCCCGTAGGGCAGGAACTGCTCCACCACCTGTTCCAGCGTGGCGTCGGAATCTTCCTGCCAGCCGCTGATGGCCACGCGTTTTACGCCCTGCGCGTCGATGCGCACGTCCAGCGCCAGCACCAGCGCGTCGGCGCCGTAGCGCTCGAACCAGCTTTGCACCCACTGCGGCTGTTTCACCGCGGTAGAGCCGATCACCACGCGCGTGGCGCCAGCCTCCAGCAGGGCGCTGACGTCCTGCTCGCTGCGGATGCCGCCGCCGACCTGCACCGGCACGTCAACCCCCGCCAGCAGCTTGCGCAGCAGCGGGATCTGGCGCGCGGCCGGATCCTTGGCACCGGTCAGATCGACCAGGTGCAGCACCTGCGCGCCCTGTTGTTGATAGTCCTTCAGGCGCAGCAGCGGATCGTTGCCGTAGTCGCGCTGTTGGCCGTAATCGCCCTGATGCAGACGCACCACGTTGCCGTCGATCAAATCCAAAGCCGGAATAATCATGCTGCCTACATCTCCAGAAAGTTTTTCAACAGTTGCGCGCCGGCCGCTCCAGAACGTTCTGGATGAAACTGCACGCCGAAGAAGTTGTCTTTTTGCACGGCGGCGGTGAAGGGCTCGCCGTAGTTCGCCTGGGCGATGGTGCTGGGGCATATCGGCATCGCATAGCTGTGTACGAAATAGAAGTAGGCGCCGTCATCGATGCCGCGGAACAGATGGTGGCCCGCCTGCGCGGACACCTGGTTCCAACCCATGTGCGGCAGCGGCAGGCCGAAGTCGGTCATCTGCTTGACCGGCGTATCGATGAGGCCGAGCGTGGTCACGCCGCCGTTCTCTTCGCTGCTGGCCGCCAGCAGCTGCATGCCGAGGCAGATGCCCAGCACCGGCTGCGTGCAGGCCTTGATCAGTTCGATCAGATCTCGCTCGCGCAGTTGATCCATCGCCGCCTGTGCGGTGCCGACGCCCGGCAGGAACAGCTTGTCGGCGCGCAGCACGATCTCCGGATCGCGGCTCACCTCCGGCTGATAACCCAGGCGCCGCACCGCGTAGGTGACGGAGGCCAGGTTGGCGCAGCCGGTATCCAAAATCACCACGTTCATCACAGCACTCCTTTCGAGCTCGGCAGGGTATTGCCCTCGACGCGGATCGCCTGGCGCAGCGTGCGGCCAAACACTTTGAACAGGCTTTCGACCCGGTGGTGGTCGTTTTTGCCCTTGGTCTTCAGGTGCAGCGTGCAGCCCATGGTGTAGGAGAGCGAACGGAAGAAGTGCTCGACCATTTCGGTGCTGAGATCGCCGACGCGCTGGTAGTTGAACTCGGCCTTGTATTCCAGGTGCGGGCGGCCGGAGATATCCAGCGCGCAGCGCGCCAGGCACTCGTCCATCGGCAATACGAAGCCGAAGCGGGCGATGCCGCGCTTGTCGCCGAGCGCCTTGTTCAGCGCTTCACCCAGCGCCAGACCGGTGTCTTCCACCGTGTGGTGATCGTCGATATACAGATCGCCTTTGACGTCGATCTCCATGCGGAAGCCGCCGTGGGTGGCGATCTGATCCAGCATGTGATCGAAGAAGCCGACGCCGGTTTTGATCTTGCTGCCGCCTTCGCGATCCAGCCACACGTTGACGTCGATCTGCGTCTCTTTGGTCACGCGATTGACCCGCGCGTGGCGGTCGCGCAGGGTCAGCTGACGCACGATCTCTTTCCAGCCCAGCACGCCGCGCTGGTAGCGCAGCCCCTGGATGCCCATGTTTTCCGCCAGCTGCACGTCGGTCGGCCGATCGCCGATCACGTAGCTGTGGGCGGCATTCAGCACGCCGGGTTCGAGGTAACCCTTCACCAGCGCGGTTTTCGGCTTGCGGCAGTCGCAGTGGTCCGCCGGCAGGTGCGGGCAGATCAGCACATCGGCGAACTGAATACCCTGCGAGCTGAGGATCTGCATCATCAGGTTGTGCGGCGGATCGAAGGTTTCCTGCGGGAAACTGGCGGTGCCGAGCCCATCCTGGTTGGTGATCATCACCAGCTGATACCCCGCCTGTTGCAGCGCCAGCAGGGAAGGGATCACGTCCGGCTCGAGTGCCAGCTTGTCCAGGCGGTCAACCTGGAAATCTTCCGGTGGCTCGGCGATCAGCGTGCCGTCACGATCGATAAAGAGGATTTTTTGGCTCACATTGGCTCCTGGCGAGTCGGGTTGGCACCGGGCAGGGCGGACAAGGCGTCCACCACGCGTTGACATTCGTCGCGGGTGCCTATGGTGATGCGCAGGCAGCCGGACAACCCGGGCTGTTTGTTTTGGTCTCGTAAGATAATGCCCTGATCCCACAAGCTTTTAAACACATTACTTGAGGCGGTGAAGCGGGCCAGCAGGTAATTGCTGTCGCTGGCGAAAACCTGCTCGACGCAGGCGCATTTTTCCAGCTGTTGCTGCAGCCAGCTGCGGGTGGCGGCAATGTCGGTGACGCGCTGGCGCATGGTGCGGATACCTTCTTCGCTCAGCGCCTGTGCGGCGATATCCGCCACCGGCGTCGAAAGCGGGTAAGGCGCGATCACTTTCAGCAGCAGGGCGATCAGATCTTCGTTGGCGAGCGTAAAGCCGCAGCGCAGGCCGGCCAGCGCAAAGGCCTTCGACAGCGTGCGCAGGATCGCCAGGTGCGGATAGTCGATCAGCCACCCGGCCACCGAGGCCTGCGGGCAAAACTCGATATAGGCTTCGTCCACCGCGACGATCGCCTTGCCTTTGGCCAGCTCCAGCAGGCTGCGCAGAGAGTCCGGATCGATCAGGTTGCCGGTCGGGTTGTTCGGGCTGCAGACGTAGATCAGCTTCACGCTGTCCATGCTGTCCATGCTGTCTGCGATGGCCGGCAGATCCAGCTGCCAGTCCTCTTTGGCGGCCACGGTGCGGCGCTCCACGCCGAAGGTTTCGGCGCTGACGGCGTACATGCCGTAGGTCGGCGGACAGAACAGAATGGCGTCTTTACCCGGCTCGCAGAAGGCGCGGATCAGCAGCTCGATGCCTTCATCGGCGCCGCGGCTGACCAGCACCTGCTCTTTCTTCACCCCGGCGTAGGCGGCGTAGCGTTCGATCACCAACGCCGGCTGGCACTCCGGATAGCGGTTGAAGGTTTGCGCGGTCAGCTGGAACTCGGGCGCGATCGGGTATTCGTTGGCGTTGAGCCACACATCGCCCTTACCGCCGAGGCGGCGCGCCGATTGATAAGGGGTCAGCTCGCGAACGTTGGCGCGCGCCAGTTTTTCGATGCTCATGCTTGCTCCTTCAGGGCGGCGACGCGCAGGGTCACGGCGTTCTTGTGGGCGATCAGCTGCTCGGCGGCAGCCAGGGTCTCGATGGTGGCGGCCAGGTTGCTGAAGCCCTGCGGCGTCAGCTCCTGCACCGTCATGCGTTTTTGAAAATCGGCCAGCCCCAGGCTGGAGCAGGTGGCGGTGTAGCCGTAGGTCGGCAGCACGTGGTTGGTGCCGGAGGCGTAATCGCCGGCGGACTCCGGCGACCAGTCGCCGAGGAACACCGAACCGGCGCTGGTGATGCCGTCTACCAGCTCGCGCGCATTGCGGGTCTGAATGATCAGGTGCTCCGGGCCGTAGCGGTTGCTGATGGCCACGCACTCTGGCAGATCGCGCGCCACGATCAGGCGGCTGCTCGCCAGCGCCTGGCGGGCGGTCTCGGCGCGCGGCAGCTCGGCCAGCTGGCTTTCCACCGCTTCGGCCACCGCCTGCGCCATTGCCGCGTCCGGCGTCAGCAGGATCACCTGCGAATCCGGGCCGTGTTCGGCCTGCGACAGCAGATCGGAAGCGACGAACGCCGGGGTGGCGCCGGCGTCGGCGATCACCAGCACCTCTGAAGGCCCGGCCGGCATGTCGATGGCCGCGCCGTCGAGACGCTGGCTGACCTGCCGCTTGGCTTCGGTCACGAAGGCGTTGCCCGGCCCGAAGATTTTCGCCACGCGCGGCACGCTTTCGGTGCCGAACGCCAGGGCGGCGATCGCCTGCGCGCCCCCGACCTGAAACACTTCCTGCACGCCGCACAGCTGTGCCGCATACAGGATCTCATCGGCGATCGGCGGCGGCGAGCACAGCACTACCCGGCGGCAACCGGCGATGCGCGCCGGCGTCGCCAGCATCAGCACGGTGGAGAACAGCGGCGCCGACCCGCCGGGAATATACAGACCCACCGAGTCGATTGGGCGGGTCACCTGCTGGCAGCGCACGCCCGGCTGCGTTTCGACGTCCACCGGCGGCAGTCGCTGCGCGTTGTGGAAGGTGTCCACGTTGGCGACGGCCACCGCCATCGCCTGTTTGATGTCATCGCCCAGCCGCGCGCAGGCGGCGGCGATCTGCTCGGCGCTGACGCGCAGCGCGGCGACTTCCGCCTTGTCGAAACGGGCGCTGTAGTCGCGCAGCGCCCGATCGCCGTTGGCCTTCACGTTGTCGAGGATCTCGCTCACCGTGCGGGTGATGCTGTCGGAAGCGGCGATCGCCGGGCGCATCAGCAGCTCGGCCTGGCGTTCGGCGCTGCACGTTGCCCAATCGATCGGCGTGTTGAAGGTCGACATGGCGTTACTCCATCATCTTTTCAATCGGCAGCACCAGAATCGAGCTGGCGCCGAGCGCTTTCAGTTTTTCCATGGTTTCCCAGAACAGGGTTTCGCTGCTCACCATGTGCATCGCCACGCGGTTCTGCGCGCCGGCCAGCGGCAGAATGGTCGGGCGCTCGGCGCCCGGCAGCAGCGCGACGATCTCATCCAGCTTCTCGCTCGGCGCGTGCAGCATGATGTATTTGGATTCGCGCGCCTGGATCACGCCCTGAATGCGGGTCATCAGGCGGTCGATCAGCTGCTGTTTGGCTTCCGGCATTTCGCCGTCGCGCTGGATCAGGCAGGCCTTGGAGCGGTAGATCACCTCCACTTCGCGCAGGCCGTTGGCCTCCAGCGTGGCGCCGGTAGAGACCAGGTCGCAGATGGCGTCGGCCAGGCCGGCGCGCGGCGCCACTTCCACCGAACCGTTCAGCAGGCAAGATTTGAAGCGCACGCCCTGCTGGTCGAGGTATTGCTTCAGCAGGTGCGGGTAAGAGGTGGCGATGCGGGCGTCCTGCAGGCTTTGCGGGCCGGCGTATTCGGCATCGAGCGGGGTGGCCAGCGACAGGCGGCAGCCGCCGAAATCGAGGCGGCGCAGGGTGAAGTAACGCGGGTCTTCGCCCTGAGCGCGGCGGCTGAGCAGCTCTTCTTCCAGCACGTTTTCGCCGATGATGCCCAGATCGACCACGCCGTCCATCACCAGGCCCGGAATGTCGTCGTCGCGCACGCGCAGGATATCGATCGGCATGTTCTCGGCAAAGGCGATCAGGCGCTGCTGCTGCAGGTTGATCTTGATGCCGCAGCGCGCCAGCAGTTCCTGGGATTCATCGCTCAGGCGGCCCGACTTCTGCATTGCGATCCGTAAACGTGTCTTGTCCAGCATGGTAACCTCTGTTTAATCTGTAATTTTATGAATTTATTGTAAAAACTATTCTTTTCTGTCTGTCCGGAGCCAAAAAAAAACCCTCGGAAGAAATCTTCCGAGGGCTCTCTCTTGCGTTCTGCGCGCCACTGGAAGATTAACAAACCGTCTTCCAGCACTCATCGCCTGAAAGACTAGTCAGGGTGATGGTGATGATGGTGGTTGAACTGAACGCGTGTCATGGTGTTTTTCTCTAATCAAAAGCCGGTAAAAACCGTATGCCAATTAAGCTAAACTATCCGCTGTCCACCGCGCAACCCTTTTTTAACGTCATAAATTTAATTTATTGAAACAGGTTGGGTTATTAGCCACACACGGCTTTACCTAACCTTAAGCCGGGCAGATTGTATCGCCGTGCGCAGTGGCGTAGCCTTAGGGGCAGGGCGCTGGGATCTTCAGGAGAGGAAGAGGATGAAAAAGGTAGCCATTATTGGTTTGGGTTGGCTGGGCATGCCGTTGGCGCTGTCGCTGATGGGCCGCGGGTATGACGTGGTCGGCAGCAAAACCACGCCGGACGGCGTCGAGGCCGCGCGCATGAGCGGCATCGAATGCTATCAACTGGAGCTGACGCCGGAGCTGGTGTGCGATCCGGACGATCTGGAATCGCTGCTGCGCGTGGATGCGCTGGTGGTGACGTTGCCCGCTCGCCGCACTGTCGAAGGCAGCGAGAACTATTTCAATGCGGTGCGCATGCTGGTGGACAGCGCGATGGCCTTCGGCGTGCCGCGGGTGATCTTTACCAGTTCCACCTCGGTGTACGGCGAAACCGCCGGCACGCTGCGCGAAGAGTCGCCGCTGCGGCCGGTCTCGCCGTCGGGCCGGGTGCTGGCCGAACTGGAGCGCTGGCTGCATGAATTGCCGAACACCTCGGTGGACATTCTGCGGCTGGCGGGGTTGGTG